>CM062805.1:547363969-547600023 GCA_031772625.1 Pinus tabuliformis | reverse complement strand
GACACAGAAATGGAGCCCACGTAAGACACAATGGAGGGATTGCGCAGGAGGGGAGGAAACATGCAAAAAGGGGATTCACGCAGGAGAAGGTGAGCATTGGGATTGAGAGAGGCAGAAGCTATAAAAGAGAGGAGGATCCCCCCATTTTGATCATTCGGCTATGTGCAATTGTGATAGTCATTTTGGCTTAGAGCATGCTGGATGTTTAGCTAGTCTGCAGCACTATTTAGTGCATTGAGTGTCTCCGTTCGGAGATCTCACCCTTAGCCCTGGGGGACTTCGAGTGCTGCTCGGGCAAGGCATTTTCGTTGGCATTTCAGCAGTAGTATCTTTAGCATTTCAGCAGTGGTTTTATCAGTGTTCTAGAGGACTACGCAGCACTGGGAGAGGGACACAGTTCTTTTTTGGAGCAGTCTGGATTGAGGGTTTGTGGAGGATTTGAGCCGATGGATTGAGTAAGAGATCAGCTCTTGCGTATTGGAGGAGATTGGCAGAGTTCTGGGCTGAGCTTCAGAGGGTTCTATTCAATGGTAGCGCAAAGCAGTGAGGAAATGCGCAGAACCCCAAGGGGTGATTTTTCGGGGTCGGCCATTCCAGGAAATATTTCTGGGTTTTTATGGGTTTCTTGAGTAGAGTTCGATTCCAGAGTTTTAGCTTTTTCTGAGGAGGGGAGAAATCCCAAATCCTCATTTGATTTCTAGCAGCAGCAGCAGCGCAACATTTTTCCCAGCAGCTTGGACGTAGATCAGAGAGGGGTCATTCCTTTGCTATTCTGATTGTATTTCTTCACTTGCCTTGTGCAAGTAGAGGTGCCATCTTCCTGATCACCTCCTGTGCTCATTTTATTACTCAGTATAATAAAATGGCTTAGCATTCTCTCTGCATTTCTTGTGTATCTGTTTATGGTTTATTTGATATATATAATATCATTGCTACTTGTATCTCTGTGAGCATTCTCGGCTATTATACCACTTGTGTGTTTCTATCATACTCTTAGACAGAGTCTGGAAAGGGCCAGGTAGCCTCCGGATCTCGTCCTCTTTTTAGAGGCGACATATCTGGTAAATACCCACCCAGTCCTTCTCTGGTTGGAGTTTGCTTGTGTTTGGGTATATTCCTGATATGGGATATTACAGTGGTATTAGAGCATAGATCTAGCTCAGCCTATGGAGCTAGCAATCTACAACAACCAGGGGGAGAAACCAGGGATCTGTTATAGAGGTCGGAGATACAGAAACATTGGGCGTAGGTTGGAGAATACTTACACTGAGGGAGACTGTGTTCCGATGGTGGACGCAGAATAGGAGGAGCTGTGGTGGACACAGAATAGAGGGAGCCAGTGGTGGACGCAGAGTAGGAGGCTCCAATGGCAGATGATGATGGGAAGAGATTTGCGGATATGCTCCTCAATCAGTGTAGGATCTGTCGAGGCAGATTGAGGTGATGGGGAGAGATTCACGGCAGTAGAGGCCAGACAGCGTGAGAGCCCACGGTTTTCCAGGTTGGTGAGGGATCGGGTGCATCCCACCATTTGCCAGAGCAGCGTGATATTGCGCAGCAGGTGGCCTCACATGCCCTACACGCTCTACCATGCCCACTTTCTTAGCAGAAGACACGGGGGCCATAGCCCAGCAAGAGGCAGAGCCTAGACACATGGGTGATTATTTTGCAGAGTACTAGGCCTATGGGCAGGAGTTCAGGGAAGACCTCTCATTCGTGATTTTGTTAAGCTCCAATGGGATAGTAGACCCCACGACCATCACAGAGGGTACTGACGTTATCATGATGGTGGCACCCACCGTGCAGCGAGTAGATTCCACTTGCCTACATTTTATGGCTCATCAAACAGTTCGGCAAAGTCTTGGGTGGAGAAGCTGGACATTTATTTCCAGCTTAACAGATGTCGGAGACAGAGGCCATCAAGGTGGCGACATTGCATTTTTGGGTGAGGCCCAGGATTGGTGGTTTCATGGGATGGTTAAACTAGGACACTCCATGGTCACGACATATGTCGAGTTCACCAAGAGATTGATGGAGCGATTTGATCAGAGGGATCCAGAGTAGCATTTTGTTGAGCTGACAAAGCTCAAATAGATAGGGAGCCCAGAGACCTACATTGCAGATTTCTTGAGGGTCTCACTGATGGTGCAAGATCTATCCACGGCACGGAGGATCTATATGTATGTTGAGGGGTTAGCAGAGCCACTTCGGGGTCTAGTCAGATCCACTAGACTGACCACCCTTCAGGATGCTATCAGCAAGACCTGGGACCTACAAGATGTCTTACCCAAGACCCGGACACCTTACCCCTAGAGACAAAATTTCCAGTCTAACGGGAAGGATGTGAGGATCCCACCTCCAAAGGGGAATCCAGGATGAGTGCAGATTGATGATGATGTCAAGAGGGAGTTGAAGAAGAAGCAGTTGTGCTTCACATGTCAGGAGCCATGGGCATCAGGACATAGATGTGCTACTGACAAGGCACATTTCATTGAGGTTTTCTCTGAGAGTAGTGGAGAAGAGGATGATGAGGATGGTGTGGAGGCAGGAGATAGCCATGATGGACAGGGTCCTTTGCCACCTCCACCACCAGCAGCAAGTGGTGCATCTTTTGCACCCACCGAAGGGGCCCTTGCCACATTGCGAGGAGTTCCCAAGTATCTGATGCTACGCGTACGAGGGACGGTACATGGCCAACGAGTGTCAGTTTTGGTTGATAGTGGGGCAACCCACAACTTCATTGATGCACAGATGGTTGAGCAGAGAGGCATACAGACAAAGAGCTTCGATGGGTTCTCAGTCTTGGTCCCAGGAGATCAAACCATGACATGTGCTCGATATGTTCCAAAGATTTCAGTGACGATGGGCACCTACACATTGAATGACCAATTTTTCGTGGTCGATATTCCGGACACCAACATGATACTGAGTGTTCAATGGCTCATCACTCTAGGGAATGTCACGACGGATTGGAAGACCCTAGAGATGGAGTGGGATGATGAGAAGATAGGGAGGCATGAGAAGATATAGGGACAGCATACGTATCTGCCTCAGACTGTTTCGACTCATTGGATGGAGGCAGTCTTCCAGAAGGGAGACATAGAGTGGGCAGTAGAGCTGCGTGCATCGGAGGCAGGGACTACAGGGCAGACAGTGCACCCGGAGATACATTCCATCCTTGACCGATATGCCATAGTATTTGGGGAGATTCCGCCAAGTCAACCACCGGACTAGGGGTTTGAGCACACTATTGAGATTGAGCAAGGCATACAAGCAGTGATTACTACCCCCTATAGGAATCCCAAGGCCTATCGGGACGAGATAGAGCAGGCCATTCAGGAGTTGCTGGCTCTTGGGCACATCCAACCGAGCACGAGTCCTTTTGCTTCTTCTGTGGTGTTGGTGAAGAAGAAGGACGGTACATTGAGGATGTGCATTGACTACAGGGCCCTGAACAAGAGGACACTGAAGAACAGGTACCCTATACCCAGGATCGATAAGTTGATGGATGAGTTGAGAGGAGCACGGTTCTTCTCAAACATTGATTTGAGATTAGGGTACCATCAGATTCACGTGAGGGAGCCGAACATTCCCAAGACCGCCTTCAAATGTCACTATGGGCACTTTGAGTTTTTGGTGATGCCCTTCAGGCTAACCAACACCTCAGCTACATTCTAGTCTTGCATGAATCACATCTTCCGTAGTCACTTGAGGAAGTTTGTGTTGGTGTTCTTTGATGATATACTCATTTACAGCAGGACGTGGGAGGAGCATCTCCAGCATATTGAGACAATATTACGCATCTTGGAGGAGAAACAGTTCTATGCCAAGATCTCAAAATGTGAGTTCAGGTTGACGGAGATGTTATACTTGGGACACATCATTGGAGTGGACAGAGTGAGGGTCCATGAGGAGAATATTAGAGCCATCAAAGATTGGCCGAAGCCGAGAAACGTAACGGAACTTCGAGGATTCATTGGCATTTGTACTTACTACTGGAAGTTCATCAAAGGTTTCTCATAGCTTGCTGCACCCCTGACAGATTTGATGAGGAAGGGGGCATTCAATTGGTTGAATACATTACAGCTAGCCTTTGACAAGCTCAAGGAGGTTATGAGCAGTTGCCCAATTCTTGCATTGCCAGATTTTATGCATCCATTTGTTTTGGAGTGTGATGCGTCAGGAGAGGGGATCGGAGCAGTATTGATGCAGGGAGGTCACCCTATAGCCTTTGAGAGCCAGAAGCTCCTTCTGCACAAGAGGTTGTACTCTATATACAACAAGGAAATGATGGCCATCATGCATGCATTGGATAAGTACCGGCAGTATTTGGTGGGGAACAGGTTCAGGGTGAGGACTGATGAAGCAGTTGCAGGAGAGGTAGCAGAAGTGGATCAGTAAGATCAAAGCATATGACTTTGACATTGAGTATGTCAAGGGTAAGAACAACGTGGTAGCAGATGCCCTTTCACATAGACTAGCCACGTTGTCTCTTATGAGCTTGGATACAGACTGGAGGGCTCGACTCTTAGTAGAGTACTCGAAGGACAAGTTTTCATGTGAGATTCTGGATGGGCAGGTGGCAGATGACAGGTTTAGGGTGATCGATGAGATCATCTATTACTGGGATTAGATCTTCTTGACTGAGGGGTCTCAGCTCAAGAAGAAGATACTCCAGGCATCACATGATTCACCATTGGTAGGCCATCAGGGGTTTACCAAAACCTATAGGGCCATTAGAGAGAGGTTCTCCTGGAAGGGCCTCAAGGAGGACGTACTCCGGCATATCAGGGAGTGCGATGTTTGCCAGAAAAACAAGGGAGAGATGAGCCATCCCGAGGGTTTATTGCAGCCGCTACCCATTCTGGAGGCGAAATGGGAGAGCATTTTGATGGACTTCATCACAAGATTGCCCACGGTACAGGGCAAGGATTGTATCTTTGTCTTTGTTGATCGACTGACAAAGTACACACATTTCTTTGCCATATCAGCACACTACACAGCAGCATAGCTGGTCGAGCTGTTCTTCAAGGAGATCTTCAGGCTACATGGTCTTCCTAAGACCATCGTCAGTGACAGGGACAGTCGCTTCATGGACGGGTTTTGGCAGCAACTTTTCCGGTTGGTGGGGACAAAGTTGACTCCGAGTACTAGTTATCACCCATAGACGGATGGGCAAACAGAGATAGTTAGCAAGTGGCTGGAGGGCTACTTGCGTAACTATGTCAGTGAGCAGTAGCGAGCATGGCTGAAGTGGCTGCATCTGGGGGAGTATTGCTACAATACTTCACATCACATATCCATGGGCATGTCACCATTCTATGCATTATATGGGTATCATCCTTTATCTTTTGTTGACGTGATGTTTGGTGACAGCAGGGCTCCTAGAGCCAAGATTTGGATCCAAGAGAGTCAGGATATCCTCCGAGCTCTCAAGGATAACATGGCTACAGCGCAGAACCATCAGAAGCAGTATGCCGACAGGGGTTGGGTAGGGAGGTAGTTCGAGGTGGGGGACATGGTCGACCTACGATTACAGCCATACCGACAGTCATCACTGAAGCAGAAGGGGGCTAAAAAGCTCAAGCCCCACTTTTATGGGCCATACAAGGTGATATGTATCATTGGATAGGTTGCATATGAGTTAGAGCTGCCCCAAGGCAGCAAGATTCATAAAAATTTTCATGTATCATGCCTAAAAAAGGCATTGGGGCAGCAGATAACAGTGACAAATGAGCTACCACCTATGGATGATGAGGGGCATTTGGTATTGCAACCGGAGGCTATCATTGATACCAAGGAGAGGCAGCTGCAGAGCAAGACGGTCTGGGAATTCTTGGTGAGGTGGAAGAATTTACTGGATGAGGATGCCACTTGGGAGAATGAGAAGATCTTACAGCATCTATCACTTCAGTTGCTTGAGGACAAGCAACATTTTTCTGGGGGAGACTGTAATATTCATAATTAGCCCCAACTAATTGGAATATTCAATTTTGCCAAATTTTGCCTTCTATAATTATTTTGTAAATAAAAAAGTGACAAAGGGGGACATAACTCACTTTTAGAATAAAATTCACTTCCTAGTGGCACAATGTTGTGACTTAAAGGAGAGCCAAGGGGGCCAAAAGGGGGACGCAGAAATGGAGCCCACGCAGACACATGGAGGGACTGCGCAGGAGGGGAGGAACACGTGGCAAAAGGGGAATCACGCAGGATAATGTGAGCATTGGGATTGAGAGAGGGAGAAGCTATAAAAGAGAGAGGAGCCCCCTCATTTTGATCATTCAGTTATGTGCATTTGTGATAGTCGTTTTGGCTTAGATCACGTTGGTTGTTTAGCTAGTCTGCAACACTATTTAGTGCATTGAGTGTCTCCGTTCAGAGATCTCACCCTTAGCCCTGGGGGACTTCGAGTGCTTGCTCGGGCAAGGTATTTCCATTGGCATTTCAGCAACAGTATCTTCAGCATTTCAACAGTGGTTTTATCAGTGTTCTGGAGGACTGTGCAGCATTGGGAGAGGGACACAGTTCTTTTTGGGAGCAGTCTGGATTGAGGGTTTGTGGAGGATTTGAGCCGAGGGATTGAGCAAGAGATCATCTCTTGCATATTAGAGGAGTTTGGTAGAGTTTTTGGCTCAGTTTCGGAGGGTTCTATTTAGTGGCAGCGCAAAGCAGTGAGGAATTGCGCAGAACCCCAAGGGGGTGATTTTCGGGGGTCGGCCATTCTAGGAAAGATTTTTGGGTTTTTCTGGGTTTCTTGAGTAGATTTCGATTCCATATTTTCAGCTTTTTTTGAGGAGGGGAGAAGTCCCAAATCCTCGTTTGATTTCTAGCAGCGCAGCAGTGTTCCCAGCAGCTTGGACGCAGATCAGAGAGGGTCCATTCCTTTGCTATTCTGAGTGTATTTCTTCACTTGCCTTGTGCAAGTAGAGGTGACATCTTCCTGATCACCTATTATACTCATTTTATTACTCAGTATAATAAAATGGCTTAGCATTCTCTCTGCATTTCTTGTGTATCTGTTTATGGTTTATTTGATATATATATATAGTATCATTGTTACTTGTATCTCTGTGAGCATTCTTGGCTATTATACCACTTGTTTGTTTCTATTATACTCTTAGATAGAGTTTGGAAAGGGCCAGGTAGCCTCCGGATCTCGTCCTCTTTTTAGAGGCGACATATCTGGTAAATGCCCTCCCAGTCCATCTCTGGTTGGAGTTTGCTTGTGTTTGGGGTATATTCCTGATATGGGATATTACACTTTGAATACATGACAGCCATCTGTATATTGTGAAGAAGTGTCAAGGCCAAGAGTAATCATTTTAAAGTTGTAAAAGAGTCATTTGTAAAAGTGTCATCATTGGAAGAGTCATTATTGTAAAAGAGTCAATCTACCTAGAGCCGAAAAGGAATTATTGGGAGCTATAAGAGTCTCTGTTGGGATGATATCATGGTTGGGTTGCAGGACATAGTGTGATTGGGTGTTCAGTGAAAATCATTGTAAATCATATTGTATCATGGATCTTTGTCCCTGGTACGAGAATCCACACTCTTGTCTCATTTCAATAATTATAGGGTGGCAGGGAGGTGCTAGGTTGGTGCATGAAGTCGCCTACAGGTTGGAGCATGTTAACACTTCAGGGTGGTAGGTTGGTCTAAGATGTTGGGGCATCCATTCAGTTGACTACTAAAGAAACCAGGGAGTTCTGGTGTCCTTCCAGTGGGAGTGGGAGAAGAATGTTTTTTCTAGAATTCTAGGAATTTGTTTATTTCAGTTTAGTTGGGGCTGAAGATTAAAGAATTTATTAGAAAAGTGTTTGGTGGTTTTGACCTGGAGAAGGTTTTCCACCTAAAATTATTGTGTCTACTGTGTTCTTTTATTTACTGTTATTACTGCATAAACATTAATAATAATTGAAGATTAACTAATGCTCTGAAAAAATTTAAAAGTGCTAATTTCTAAGGAATACCGATTCACCCCCCCCCCTCAGTATTTCCAACATGAGATACATTGTCGAGAATTTGAGGCTCCATGGTTATTTTGATGTTGACTGGGCTGGAAGTGTGGTGGATCATAAGAGCACATTGAGATGTTGCTTCTTACTAGGTTCTTCTTCGATATCCTAGATGAGAAGGAAGCAGAAATCGGTTGCTTTGAGCATCGTTGAGGCCAGATATATTGTTGCTAGTATGGCCTCCTATGAAGTTGTTTGGTTGAGGAAGCTCTTCAGTGAGCTATTTGGGCATGTGTTGGATACCACCGTGATTTACTGCGACAACCAAAGTGGGATTCATCTTTCTGAGAATCCCATGTTTCATGACTGCTCCAAGCATATTGATATCAGGTACCACTTTATCTGGGATATGGTACAATAGGGAGCAATAAGGCTCCATCACATCGGGACTGATGAATAGGTCGCAAATATTCTGATGAAGTCCCTCGGGAAGGTCAAATTCTTAACCTTCCGTGAATGAATTGGAGTCATGGAAAGACCCTCTTGGTCCCATTTGAGTTGGATATTGAGCTCTGGGAGCACCGGGGAGCTTGGGGTACTTCTTGGAGCTATGAGCAACCATAGGGTGAGTGGTTCACCTTCCCCTATGATACCCCATGATGGTTAATATATGAATAGGATAAGTGGTTCATCTTCTCATATGACATATGAGCAAGATGAGTGGTTCACTGTAATAACCCTAGTGAAAATTCCATGTAATAAAGTTAAAAACAATAACGACGGATGAATGGGACACTTATTCCAAGCTTAATGTTGGACAAGACATCCTAGGGGGTGTTTATTTGGTTGTTTATGGCTAAGTAAATTGGCTAAGGCATTAAAAGGCATGTTGGCACATTTATTTATGAAAATAATGGAAATTAGGGGAAAAAGGAGGTGAAATTTCACAAGTTGCATGTGAGGAGGAAAATGAAGGAAAATAATGGAAAATGAAGAAAATAGAGGCCTCATTCATAAAAAAGCTTATGAGGATCAATTGGTGACCTTTTGTCGGTTTAGCTTTGGATCTCTCTCATTATTATTTCTTTCTCATACTCTTGGATACTTAGAGAGTTCTTGGAGCACTCTTGGAGGGTGTGGCATACTTGGAGTCTTATAGCCAGAAGGCAAAGGAAGAGCAGGAAAGTGCAAGAAGGCATCGACATCAGCAACTACATCATATTTTCTTGCAGGTACTGAATTGTATGTATGATTCCTTCACTAGTTTGGACATGCATGGCATATGCATGTGGATTCCTGGTCATGATTTGTCATTGGCATAGAGGATTGCCTGGATCAACAGTGGGTTTCCTAGCCTTGCCATTTCCTGGATAGCCATGGTGATTGTGGGTTTACTTTCATGATTTTTTTAGGTTGGTTCTCTTGATTCCTTAGCTTGGGTTGAGTTATTAGTTCCTGGAAGCCCTGGTTAGACAAATTCTCTGGAAGCCCTGCAACAGCTTGGCTTAAGTTACTTGTCCTAGAAGCCTTGATTGGAAAAATGCTCTGGAAGCCATTGATGGGTTGAGTTACTAGTCTTGGAACCCTTGGCTGGACAAAATATCTAGAAGCCCGACAACAGCTGTGGGTTGAGTTACTAGTCCTAGAAGCCTTCGCTAGAAAAAACGCTTTGGAAGCCCTGGAAGGCTTGGATGTAAACCAATCTGATGATGGTATCATGATGTCCGACCATGAGGTGGAATCAATGTTTGATGGATTGAGGTGGATGGCCTCTGGAAGCCCTGGATGAGTTTTGAATGATGTGTTATATGAGATCCCACATTCATGCTTGGAATATGGTACACGGGTGAATGGCTGAAGAGAGATTTGGCTTAGCCATTCTACGGTCAGGTGGAATGTGGTAATCCCATTTCCGGTTGGTTCATTGCATTCATTAATGAGAAATCCTTTCCCTTGATTTCCATGTGTAAAGGTACTAATGTATTTATGGATTTGATGGTTGTCATGTTTATTGTACTTTTGTCCCTATTATGTTGGTTATATGCACATTTTATGACAACAGTTATGGATGGATTTCAACATGTTTTTACTTGTATGTGAATGGATAATGTGTCTATGACCTAATAGATAATAATGCAGCAAATGACATAAGGGAAAAATGGTTCATAGCAATTCTCAGATAAGTAGGAGATCCCTACACTTAACTCTGTTATTTACACCTATATATTACATGTCGATGATATGTTTGGCGAAATACTTGTCATGGCTAGTAGGGATCCACTCAAGGTCTTGAACAATTATTTTCTTTAGTACTTTCATTTCCATGTTACTTTACTAATTTGAAGAGATGGATCTGTTGTCACTCACTGCTTTATCAGTCATCAGTTGCTTCAAATTCCAAGTAGCAGTGAATTTTGATGCTAATTTTTGAGCCACATAAGCTATCACAACTTAATCAAACCCTCTCCATTTCCTAGTGCTCGGAAAGAGATTTCCAACAGTATATGGAAGTCCAAAAATGGACTCCTGGAGTAGAAGTTAGAGCATGTTGAAGTTACCCTTGGGAAAGCTGGAAAACAAAGAGAAAACACTAAAGGAGCAAGGAAAATTGCAATCATGCATCCCATAGGTCCTACAGTCCTGCAGGCCCACAGTACTGCGATCCCGTAATCCCATAGTCCCACGATCCTGCAGTCCTGCAGTCATGCAGACCCACAATTCCGCAGTTCTAGAGTCCCACAGTCCTATAGTCTCGCAATCCCGTAGTCCCACATCCCACAGGCCCCACATCCCGCGTATCAGCCTTCCTGCAGTCTCGCATCTCGTAGTCCCACATTATCGACAATCAATGATGTAAAGGGGGCCACCACTTTAAAAGCCCTATGAACTCCCGATTTTGCGATATAGTCCTACACCGTTGGGGGAGGCCGAGAATCGTTAACAAAGGAAAAGCATGAAAAAACAAAGGTCGGACCACCCCATTCTCTCTCCTCCACATGGCATCAGTGCATCAGCATATCAACGAAGTCCCGGATATCAGCGATCAGTGGGGTTTCCATTCCAAGACTATGTGGGGGGCGATTCTGCACTATAGTGTAAAAGTTTCGTGGTAGGTCGAAAACAAAATACAAAGGAATTTCATGGAAAAACCAAGGTTGGGCAGAACCCTTCTCTCTCCTCCACGTGGCGGTACAGATGCTGATGTGGTAGTATGGGTAGACACGTGTCACTCAGTTTTAGTGTTTTCATGGGTCAAATGGGGCCATTTCTCGGTGACACATGTCACCACTCACAGGGTGACACATGGCAGTGATGACATCACCCCGCAGATCGATGATCACACAAAGTGAAAATTTAGTCCCTCACCGATATCCTCCTTTGCTACAATTGCGATAAGGAAAAGGCCCCCATGGATGTGATAATTTATTGAGGTGTATTATATAAGGGTTTCGCGTCCGGGATATCGGCTGATGCAATATAAAGTGTTAATGAAGGCTCCTGGAGTTATAAAGGAAAAAGGCCTCCGGACAGGTTTCCATACACCTTAGCGCCTGAGGGCTAAGCACTCGTTCAAGCCCTAGATCACATGAAGAAAGAAATACAAAGGGGATGAAAGCATGAGGGGCTAAGGGACAAATCAGAAAGCAGTCGGAACTCACCTATTTAGTGTGTTTCTGTAATAAAAGCCACACCCAAAAGACTACTCTACTACACTGCAATGCATATCCCCAGGCAAATCAGGGCGTCGATTGCATTCAGCTGGAGGTTTAAGGATGAAACGACAGAGCTGACCCCTAAAGCAACTTTAGCAATAAATCATGGGGGATGGTGCTGTTATCTCAAAATCAGATCCTGATAGGCTGCTGGTCAGGTTAACTCTAAGTAACTATTTCAACCTACTTTAGGCTGAGGCTTAGCCTCCTCAACCTGAGAGGGCTCTCTCTTGATGGATTAATGATTTTGATTAAAGATAAGATGGCTAACTCTTATAGAACAACTGTGAAAAGTATGAATGGTGGAAACACATTAAACAAAACTATCCATTGGGCTTATGGAGTCAACAACACCTCAATATAACAATGAACTCAACCTTACATGGAAGTCAGGGCATTCAGCATTTAAACATTCAGAACATAAACTCATATGGGACCACAGTTTATAAATGTATACAGGAAGTCAGAGCACATTCAGTGAATTCTAAGTGATTATACATTCATACCACTGTAAGAATTAAGAAAAGGACAATATCACATATTCTGAACATAAAAAAATCCTTCATGAATCCTGAGAAGTAAAGTCAAGCATGTATTACTGAAAATGAGTCTTACATAGGCCAAATACCAGCTTTTCCATAAAATTTCCAACCCTTTGTACCTCAGATCTTCTGCTATATCTAGAGCTCTTTACACAACTTAGATTCCTCTTCTAGGATGAGGAAAATTCGAATTCTACCTGACCTGACACCTAATGACACTCAAAACTAACTATTAAATGCAAATGACACCTAACTAGCAGTCCTAGAGACCTAATACAACTAGGAGTGTATCTCCTTATCATGATTACAACAACCTTATCTAAGCATTAAACACTCCTTTTGACACACAAAACTCCATGAAGTCGAATTTGATGAAGCCCATAACCTTCCAGCTGGCCCTTGATGACTCATCCTTTTGGTGTTCCTAGAAACTAGGAGACTGTCCCTTGCTCTGTTCTGGCTGAAAAATAGGTCTTGGGACAGAGCTCATAACTTCTCGTACAAAATGTATTTGGAAAAACTGAAGGAGGCTTTTGTGAACCAATCCATGCTGAACAAAAACCTCTTTTGGTGTTTTGAAACACTACTCCAGCTGCCCAGAATCGATCCTTGAAGAAGATGTGTAAAACAGGAAATTTTGATTTTTTGAAAAACTGCACCTACAGCAGTTTCGTAGCGCAAGTTTAGTCTTTCATTTCTCCAAGATCATAATTGATTTGAATAAAGTGGAAGAGGTTTTTGTACTTCAGTATCTTAGGAATGAAAACCTCTTTCACTTTTTAGAGATGGGTTTTCAACTGCTCAAAACTTCTTCTAGAAGTTGACTGGTAAAAACAAGAAGACAGTTTGACTGATAAGTTCACTGATAAAGTTTGATGTTAGAAAAATATCATTCTTCTACTTGTTTTGCTCTTGCTGAATGTTGAAACTTTGTACATGATCCTTTGTAGAGATTCTCCTTCAAAAAAATTTGCCTTTGTCTTTCAACATTGGTCCATGAAAGCATAATGTGCAGCTACAGCAGTTTCGTAGCGCAAGTTTGATCATTCATTTCTCTCAAATCAAAATGGATTTGAAGAAAGTGGAAGAGATTTTTGTACTTCAGAATCTTAGGAATGAAAACCTCTTTCACTTTTTAGAGATGAGTTTTTAACTACTTGGTAATACCCTTGGAAGTCGACTGCTCTTTTCATAACATAAAACTTTGGAGTTCATAAAAGTCTTTCCTTCCCTTGTTTTGCCTTTGCTTGATGTTTATACCTTGTAAGTAATCCCTTTCAGCTGCCCATCCTCAAAAAGATATCCTTTTGTCTTACAAAAATGATCCATCAAATCACAATATGCAGCTACAGCAGTTTCGTAGCGCGCTACGAAACTGCTGTGCATTAGGCATCACTTACAGCAGTTTCGTAGCGTGCTACGAAACTACTGTGTAATTTCAAAACACAGCTTTAAGACCAAAATTTAACCTTTTTGAGTCTTTCTTTTTCTTTAAATGGCTTTCTCCACATGTCATGAAGTTTGTTCAAAACTGAATATAATAAACACCATTCTTCAAGGAAAACTTTCAAAATGTAATCTATATCAAAATTTAGGATTACCTTACATGCCTTGCTTGAGCCTTCAAAGAACTCTGATGTATGCTGACCATGAGTTTGCCAAGTGCTTCTTATGCATGAAAGGAGCATGAGAATAACCAAGACCAATTCTCCCTTACCTTACCCTTTTCCTTTGAAATATTTTCAGTGATAACAGTGGCTCCACTTGGGATAGTGTGCTCCTGTAGTACACTAAGAACTCGTATGTCCAGTGCTTTGTCCAATTTATGAAAAACATAGATTTGTTTGACAAACATCCCCTTCAAGCTTCTTGGGCCTTCACCTCGGGCTTAAGCTTGATGATGACTGTAGGAGAAAGAAATCTACATCTACTGAAAAATGCTCAGTTGACCTTGAGCTTATTTGCACTTTCCTACCTACCTACCCTATCAATTCAAACTTCTTTCAGCTCAATCAATGTGAAATTTCCAATGTAGCCAATCATTTGTCTTATCTGATATTTGAGTTTTTTGACTGCATCGGAGTTCAGAGCCACAATGATATTGTGATGACCAGTGCCACTGAAATTGCCTCTGATCTTCATAGAAAAACTGAAACACTGGAAAGTAAAACTCTTCCATATATTTGGCTATAGGATCCCAGAATACATGATCAGCTTGATGATTCTTGTAACTTTCTGGTTGTGCAAACTGATCTTCAACAACAGTGTACAGTTCCTCAATCGTGAAAGAGAAAGGAAGCAACACTCTCTCCTTGTGTTCTGCCATAGAAAGCTTCTGAAAATAATGATCATGATTATGAAGACTATATGCCTGAATTTGACCTTGTAAACCTTCAATGTCTTTCTCAATGTCTTTAGCAACTTCATCCAAAACTTTCATCTTATCCTTTGCCTTGCACTCAAATGATTTTAGATATGAAGACAAGGACAAAGAAAAATTTTCATCTATTTCTTCATTAATATGATCATCATTCCATTGTTTGAAACCTTGAATTGAAGGAGAGTTTGCCACCACATCTGATCTATCTATCCATTCCTCCAAAAACATAAGCCAAAAGTCTTCAAATGACTTAATGGATTTGGCAGGAAAGCTTTCAATCCACTGTTTACATTTCCCTTGAAATGAATCATAGAACAACATAATGCAAACATCCTCATGCTTAACTCTAAGAAGCTCTGTAAAATCACAAAAATCTGATATATGCTTCAAAGTTAAACTCAAATCTTCTCCGTTGAATTTTGGACCATTCCTTAGAAAATATGTATCCTTGGGAAAATGATTTGGGAAACCATGAATTCCTGAAAAATTTATGCATGCATACCTTGAAATAAGAATGGTAGCATCTGGGTCCTTCATAACTCCAGTGGAATCACCATGAATCTATGAATTTCGAATTCTTCAACAATGGAGTCGCCAAGGTAGATTTGCAGCCTCAAAAAGTCTTCTGAGCTCCTGCTACCTTCAGAAGTTCAGCCTCTTGATTTCGGGAATGATTAATCTTCAGGCTCCCGGCAGACGCACCAAAATGTTATCTCAAAATCAGATCCTGATAGGTTGTTGGTCAGGTTGACTCTAAGTAACTATTTCAACCTACTTTAGGCTGAGGCTTAGCCTCCTCAACCTGAGAGGGCTCTCTCTTGATGGATTAATGATTTTGATTAAAGATAAGATGGCTAACTCTTATAGAACAACTGTGAAAAGTATGAATGGTGGAAACACATTAAACAAAACTATCCATTGGGCTTATGGAGTCAACAACACCTCAATATAACAATGAACTCAACCTTACATGGAAGTCAGGGCATTCAGCATTTAAACATTCAGAACATAAACTCATATGGGACCACAGTTTATAAATGTATACAGGAAGTCAGAGCACATTCAGTGAATTCTGAGTGATTATACATTCATACCACTGTAAGAATTAAGAAAAGGAAAATATCACATATTCTGAACATAAAAAATCCTTCATGAATCCTGAGAAGTAAAGTCAAGCATGTATTACTGAAAATGAGTCTTACATAGGCCAAATACCAGCTTTTCCATAAAATTTCCAACCCTTTGTACCTCAGCTCTTCTGCTATATATAGAGCTCTTTACACAACTTAGATTCCTCTTCTAGGATGAGGAAAATTCAAAGTCTACCTGACCTGACACCTAATGACACTCAAAACTAACTATTAAATGCAAATGACACCTAACTAGCAGTCCTAGAGACCTAATACAACTAGGAGTGTATCTCCTTATCATGATTACAACAACCTTATCTAAGCATTAAACACTCCTTTTGACACACAAAACTCCATGAAGTCTAATTTGATGAAGCCCATAACCTTCCAGCTGGCCCTTGATGACTCATCCTTTTGGTGTTCCTAGAAACTAGGAGACTGTCCCTTGCTCTGTTCTGGCTGAAAAATAGGTCTTGGGACAGAGCTCATAACTTCTCGTAAAAAATGTATTTGGAAAAACTGAAGGAGGCTTTTGTGAACCAATCCATGCTGAACAAAAACCTCTTTTGGTTTTTTGAAACACTACTCCAGCTGCCCAGAATCTATCCTTGAAGAAGATGTGTAAAACAGGAAATTTTGATTTTTTGAAAAACTGCACCTACAGCAGTTTCGTAGCGCAAGTTTAGTCTTTCATTTCTCCAAGATAATAATTGATTTGAATAAAGTGGAAGAGGTTTTTGTACTTCAGTATCTTAGGAATGAAAACCTCTTTCACTTTTCAGAGATGGGTTTTCAACTGCTCAAAACTTCTTCTAGAAGTTGACTGGTAAAAACAAGAAGACAGTTTGACTGATAAGTTGACTGATAAAGTTTGAAGTTAGAAAAATATCATTCTTCTACTTGTTTTGCTCTTTCTGAATGTTGACACTTTGTACATGATCCTTTGTAGAGATTCTCCTTCAAAAAAATTTGCCTTTGTCTTTCAACATTGGTCCATGAAAGCATAATGTGCAGCTACAGCAGTTTCGTAGCGCAAGTTGGATCATTCATTTCTCTCAAATCAAAATGGATTTGAAGAAAGTGGAAGAGGTTTTTGTACTTCAGAATCTTAGGAATGAAAACCTCTTTCACTTTTTAGAGATGAGTTTTTAACTACTTGGTAATACCCTTGGAAGTCGACTGCTCTTTTCATAACATAAAACTTTGGAGTTCATAAAAGTCTTTCCTTCCCTTGTTTTGCCTTTGCTTGATGTTTATACCTTGTAAGTAATCCCTTTCAGCTGCCCATCCTCAAAAAGATATCCTTTTGTCTTACAAAAATGATCCATCAAATCACAATATGCAGCTATAGCAGTTTCGTAGCGCGCTACGAAACTGCTGTGCATTAGGCATCACTTACAGCAGTTTCATAGCGTGCTACGAAACTACTGTGTAATTTCAAAACACAACTTTAAGACCAAAATTTAACCTTTTTGAGTCTTTCTTTTTCTTTAAATAGCTTTCTCCACATGTCATGAATTTTTTTCAAAACTGAATATAATAAACACCATTCTTCAAGGAAAACATTCAAAATGTAATCTATATCAAAATTTAGGATTACCTTACATGCCTTGCTTGAGCCTTCAAAGAACTCTGATGTATGCTGACCATGAGTTTGCCAAGTGCTTCTTATGCATGAAAGGAGCATGAGAATAACCAAGACCAATTCTCCCTTACCTTACCCTTTTCCTTTGAAATATTTTCAGTGATAACAGGTGCATTCAAAACAGATATGGGCACATTCAAGTAAGGATCAGTCTGCAATACACCTCCAGAGTCGACGCTGAAAGCATTTAAAGGAGAATAGACAGCGAACCACTTCAACAACATATCAATGCATCACAACATGGATGTGGCTTCACAAGAACAATAGAGGGACACCTCCTCCTTCCTCTTTCCAACTTCCTTCTTTGTTCATTAATTTTTGTAAGATTTCGAGAAATGTGGGAAATCCCTATTATAATCACAGTTTGAGCAACAGAGCTTCACCTTGGCTAAGATAGCCAGCTAATCTGACAGCTGAGACTCGGCCCAGGGATATTTTGTATTAAATCATGTTTGATAGACACTCCCCCTCCTCTTATAAATAGGTGAAAGAAGCAATGTAATAAAAGAGGGGTTGGTTGGTTGGTTCGGCAGGCTGCCTGGTTCCAAAATTTCTCACCCGCTAGCTCTGAGTTCTGAGATACCATTTGTTCTACTTGTTGTATTCATGGAGGGAACTGAACTGATCTTGGGATTAATGTATGGACTGGTTGTTTGGACCCTTTGGATTAATGAAACTCGTTGTTGACTCCAAGCATAATGGATGTGAAACATGTTTTCTTGGTAATTTCATTTCACTTATGTATTTATCTCCCTGGAATAGTGTTAATGGAGCTGTTGATTTCTTTTGGGTTCATGGATTTATCTTAACTGCTCAATAGTAAATAGTACCTATGCATATCACAGATTTACCTATGTTATTCATAACATGCAATACCTCTAGAATTGCAGATTTACTTTAGTTTGTGATTATCTTACAGTACCTGTGGTGGCTCAGATTTACTTTGGTTGTTAAGCAAAGAATGATATGTAGGCTAAAACCTTAATCTTTGATCAACTATTCTTCCATTTCACCTTCCTTTCTCTTCAATATTTTTGCTGGAATATTATTGCTAAGGATTATGTTCATTTACAACCCTCTACATATGTTTCCCTTCTTCTTTTCCTCCTCTCCATCACTACTGCAACTTCAGTTTTAAAGTTGTCTCATTGTTGTGTCGGCCACCGGGAGAAGACATTTCTCTTTTAAGATTGTCTCAATATACCCCCTCATTTGAATCCTTGTATTCGCTTGAGTCCACCTTAACGAGGGCTCATTGAACCAAGCCCCTCCTATTACCTTTTTACGTGACAATTGGAGTGTTGATAACCCCTCACATATAATCTTTCATGCACTCCTCTATTTAAGATTTCCTAGGTACTAGTCTACAATCAACCCAGAGGCTATCTCTAGTGAGCTTTCTTTGTCTCCTGCTGCACTTGTGCTGCTAGTGCAATTTGAAGTGACAACATCTTTCTGGCACTGTTGTCGGGGAATCGATTAGAATATTTTTCCCTGGGTACGACAAAGTTTTACATTTCCCATGTTAGGTGAGCAAAGGAAGTGTGGGTTGAAGATCTCTCACCTTGGCAACTCCACTGTCAAATTTATGGTAAACATCCTGGCAACTCCACTATCCCTATCTCTATTTGATCGTCCTGGATTTCAAGTAGCCCCATACTCACTCAGATGCTACAACAACCCAAAACTCTCCCTACTTTTGAAGCTGAAATCAATCACATAGGGAGGTTTTCAAGATGGCCCTTCTTGCATTCCTGGCCAACCAATTTGCTTGACTAGATTTCTCTTCTATTGTTGGTTATCCCAATCATGTCCATGCATGTCGTGAGTGGAATTCCTATTTTCCTAGATCCAGTGGGAACACAAAGAGAAGACCTGACCAACACCTCAAAGACTTTCATGAATGCATGGAGCAACAAGGTATTTTTCCTGAAGATGTACAAATGAAGTTGTTCAGGTGGTCTTTAGATGAGGATACTAGAGTTTGGTTTAAAACGATACCTCGCATATCTTCTTTGAAATGTTTTCATACAACATTCTATCAATATTTCAAAATATTTTATCCACTGAATGCTCTATTTGAATATTGTTGCACAATTTGTAATGATGAAGATATTCCCGAGGTAAATAACCCTGTTGAAGATGTATGTGAGAGCTCATTCCAAGAAGATATATACTCACATCAAGAAGAATCTCCCCATGAGCACGAAAGAGAAGAAGGAAACACCTTTCCGCTACCAATAAACTCTCAGAGGGCTTATTCAGTTGAGTCTAATGTTTCTCCTTATGACGAATATAACTTTGATGGAGAGTCAAGTGAGGCAGAGCTACCATACTCCCAGTTATGGGAAGCTGAAAAAGAAGAAGAGGCCCGTCAGGAGGTCAGCAAAGAGGCTCCAGTCCATGATGCATATCTTTCACATGGAGAGCATGATCAAGGATCTCCTCCAATCTATGATTCATATGATTTAGAGGAGGAGGAAATGGTCATGAAGGTGCAACAAGAGTTGTTTACTAGTAAGTGGGGAGAAAGCTCCCAACAAGAAGTTTTTCAAGAAGAGCCCAAAGCTGAATCACTACAGAAAGATTTCTGCCGAGAATTCACATTAGACCCTCCAATCTATGAGTCTTATAGTTCTGACAGTGAAGAGTCTATTACATATTTCCAAAATAGCTGTCCCATTGAAAAATCGGCGGTAAAAGCTCAACAACAAATTTTTCTTGAAAAGGCTGAAGTTGAGGAGTTGAATGGTGTTCATGGCTACCCTAGCCAAGAGGATATTGGTTAGCAGATTGCTTATGAAATTAAGATAATAACAAAATTTCCTTGCCTATTACATGACCCTGTGCATAAGTAGGAATGTACATAAGTAAGTTCACCAGCTAAGAATTTACTCTTCAGTTGTTAGAATTTTTATTTTTGCATTTTAGATTAAGGAGGAAAGTCCCATGGAGATTTTGTTGGTTACAAAAAATCATTTATTACTGAATCCATGCCCAATGGTGAAGGATATTGGTCTACAGGTTCTTAGCACCTTGCTAGCAAGGCACTGTCCCTAGTAGGAGCCAATGTTGTCACTCACTGCTTTATCAGTCATCAATTGCTTCAAATGCCAAATAGAAATGAAGTTTGATGCTAATTTTTGACCCATATAAGCTATCAGAGCTTAATTAAACCCTCTCCATTGCCTAGTTCTTGGAAATAGCTTTCCAATGGTATATGGAAGTCCAAAAATGGACTCTTAGAGCAGAAGTTAGAGCAGGTTGAAGTTACCATTGGAAAAGCTGGAAAACAAAGAGAAAACACTGAAGGAGCAAGGAAAATCAAAATCGGAGGTCCAGGGGAAATCACAATCCCACATCTCACAGGTCCCACGGTACCGCAATCCCGCAATCTGGCGATACCACAATCCCACAATCCCGCAGTGCCGCGATCCTGCAGTTTTGCAATCTCGTATTCCCAATCCCGCAGTTCTGCAGTCCCTCGGTCCTGCAGTCCCGCAGTCCTGCAATCCTGCAATCCCACAATCCCGCATCCCGTAGGCCCGCATCCTACATATCGGCCTTCCTGTAGTCTTGCATCCTATAGTCCCACATTATTGACAATTGGTGATGTAAAGGGGGGTTCCACTTTAAAACCCCTGCGAACTGCCAATTTTTCAATATAGTGTTACATCGCTGGAGGAGGCCAAGAATCAATAATAAAGGAAAATCATGAAAAAACAAAGGCTGGACCACCACCTTTTCTCTCCTCCATGTGGCATCGGAATATCGGTGAAGTCTCAGATATTGGTCGATCAGCAAGGTTTCCATTCCAAGACAGTGCGGGGGGCTGATTCTGCGCTACAGCGTAAAAGTTCCGGGGAAGGTTGAAAACCAAATACAAAGGAATTTCATGGAAAAACCAAGGTTGAAAGGATCCCTTCTCTCTCCTCCATGTCGTGGTATGTATGCTGATGTGGCAGTATGGGCAGACATGTGTCACTCATTTTTGGTGTTTTCAGCGGTCAAATGGGGCCATTTCTAGGTGACAAGTGTCACCACTCACAGGGTGATATGTGGCAGTGATGACGTCACCCCGTAGATCGGTGATCACACAAAGTGAAAATTCATTCCCTCACCGATATCCTCCCCAGTTGCAATTGCGATAAGGAAAAGGCCCCTCGGATGCGATAATTTATTGAGGTGTATTATATAAGGGTTTCACGTCTAGTATATCAGTCGATGTGGTATAAAGAGTTAATGAAGGCTCCTAGAGTTATAAAGAAAAAAGGCCTCCGAACAGGTTTCCATAGGCCTTAACGCCCGAGGGCTAAGTGCTCGGACAAGCCCCCAATCACATGAAGGAAGAAGTATAAAGGAGCTGAAAGCATGAGAGGCTAAGGGACAAATCATAAAGCAGTCAAAATTCACCTGTTTCGTGTGTTTCTGCAATAAAATCCGCACTTGAAAGACTACTTTGCTACATTGTAATACATATTCCCAGGCAAATCAGGGCGCTGATTGCGTTTAGCAGGAGGTTTAAGGCTGAAATGACAGAGTCAGCCCCTAAAGAAGCTTTAGCAGTAAATCATGGGGGATGGAACATTCAAAACATATATGGGCACATTTAAGGAATGATCAATTTGAAATACACCTCCAAAGTCGATGTCGAAAGCATTTAAAGGAGAATAGATAGTGAACCGCTTCAACTACAGAGAAATGCATCACGGCAGGGACGTGGCTCAACTAGAGGCCTCCATAAGAACAGTAGAGGGACAGCTCCTACTTCCTCTTTCCAACTTCCTTCTATGTTCATTAATTTCTATAAGATTCCAAGAAATGTAGGAAATCCCTATTGTAATCATAGTTTGGGCAACAAAGCTTCACCTTGGCCGAGACACCCAGCTGATCTAACTACTGAGACTCGGTCCAAGGATATTTTGTATTAAATCATGTTTGATAAATTCTCCTCCTCTTATAAATAGGAGAAGCAACATTGTAATAAAAGGGGGTTGGTTGGTTGGTTGGGCAGGCTGGTTAGTTCCAGAATTTCTCACCCGTTGGGTCTGCATTCTAAGATACCATTTGTTCTACTTGTTGTATTCATGGAGGGGACTGAACTGATGTTGGGATTAACATATGGACTGATTGTTCGGACCCTTTGGATTAATGAAACTCCTTGTTGATTCGAAGCATAATGGATGTGCAACATTTTTTCTTGGTAATTTCATTTCACTTGTGTATTTCTTTCCCTGAAATAGTGTTAATGGATTTGTTGGTTTCTTGTTGATTTATATTAGTTGATCAATAGTAAACAGTACCTGTGCATATCACAGATTTAGGTTTGTTATTCATTAGCATGCAGTACATGTAGAATTACAGATTTACTTGTGTTTGTGATTAGCTTACAATACCTGTGGTGGCTAAAATTTACTTTAGTTGTTAAGCAAAGAATGATACCCATATTAATATGTATCCTAAAACCTTAATCAATGATCATTTATTTTTGCCATTTCACCTTCCTTTCTCTTCAATATTTCTGCTAGAATATTATTGCTACGGATTCTGTTCATTTACAGTTCTCTGCATATGTTTCCCTCGTCCTTTTCCTCCTCTCCACCACTACTCCAACTTCAGTTTTAAAGTTGTCCCATTGTTGTGTGTCGATCACTAGGAGAAGACATTTCTCTTTTAATATTGTCTCGATATACCCTCTCATTTGAATCCTTGTATTGGCTTGAGTCCACCTTAATAAAGGCTTATTGAACCAAGCCCCTCCTATTACCTTTTTACATGACAATTAGAGTGTTGATAACCCCTCACATATAATATTTCATACACTCCTCTATTTAAGATGTCCTAGGCACTAATCTACAATCAACCCAAAGGCTATCTCTAGGGATATTTCTTTATCTCCTGCTGCACTTGTGTTTCTGGTGTGATTTGAAGCAACAATAGGATCAGTTTTGGGCAATGTCCTAGGCTCTGAGTCTAAAAAAGTGGCTTAAATCCTAGGGTTGCTGGCACAACACTGACAATTTTTGTCCATAGTCGTTGGAAAGCAAGCCTCTGAGAGTGACTTTAGGTTGCTGGTCACTCCCTTGCCCACAGCATGAGAGTGATTATGGCCCAAGAGACATAAAATAGCAGTGGGACCCAGGGATAGGTTGTCTGAGTGGCTGACTTGTCCTCTGAGGGTTCCATTGATGATGTTAGATGTTTGTATTGTGTGTTTCTATCCGTTCCACTTCCTTAATGTTATTTAGGATGTCGAATCATATCATAGAGTCCTCTCGTCGCATGTTGACCTCGGTTGGTCGGTTGCTTGGGTAGATGTGGGAGGAGGGTTTTACATCCACCTTCTCGTGTTGATACATCCTACCCATGTAGTCCAGGACTCATGGGAAGTACCTCTCATCTGGCCAATGACTTGGGAAATGAGGATAGGGACCATAGTACTATCGATGGACAGATCGTGTACTATCGTACTCCCTATGCTAAGATGTTTGATATTGACCTGGGATCAATTGAGACTGACTTCGGGTCAGTGGAGAGTGGTATGATACACTCTCAATCATTTCTTCTTCATTATTTCTTCACGATTCAAAAGAGCAGAGCAGAGCAAGGATGACAAAGATGGTACAAATTGACAAATGTCTTGGTAGGTGGAGTTCTCCCTAGTTGAGAGGGTGTGTTAAAATTGGAAATGAGGGCCAAACTCCACCTTGGACAACTCATATGATGGAGATGATAATTTTATTAGATTCCTCTTTCCAAGAGGTGTAGGATTGATCTAAATATCATCTCATTCTGACAAGTACAAATGGAATTATGAATTTATTTCTTCTATGGACAAATTGTCAAGGTTGGCCAGAAGTCCAATGTAGGCTCATAAAACCCAACCGACGTGCACCTTCACCCTCAACGTTGTGTATATATAGAGGAGTCATTTTCATCATTTGGTCACTCATCATCACACAGATTTCTCTCTCTTCATCTAATTGGGTCATACAAATTTCAGGCAACCTGATCTCCTCCACATGTGCAAAGAGTTGACTCAGTAATTCTTTTCTCTACGTTGAACGAATCGCAGCTAGCTTTGACTATCATTGACCAAGAAGTGTTTGACTTCATTTGACTGTGATTTTATGGGAGAATTTTTGTTTGGGCAGACTGCATATTCTGGAATAGAAACTGAGATTTTCTGGGAAGTTTGACCAATGTTGACTACAACCCTTTGACTGCAGAAGTTGACTATGTGTTGACCTAGTTTGACTAGATTTTTCAGAACTATTTTGGGCTGATTTGGACTATATTTGGAGGCCGAGTTGACTGGGTTTGACTGAGCTGATATGGAGGAGATATTCTATTGGTTTGACCAGCGTTGACTTTATGTTAGGGCATCCTATCGACTATAGTTTGACTAGACTGTTTTACAGTGATTGGGCAAGTAGATTTTGTATATTGTACTCTCTCTCTTTGTTCTAAACTTTTGAAGAATAATAAGAAGATTTAATCAAAGGGTTTTCCCCACATTAGGGTTTTTCCCTGGCATCCACCAAATATTGTGTCCTCTTGTATTGGCTTGTCTTCTGCTTATTTTTTATGTTCTACCTGCATTTACTAATATTTTAATGTGATCGCTAATCAGGGTATTGATGTCGGGCTAATAAGAAAAATTGAAGTAAATTTCTCTAAAGCATAGAACATACCATTGTTATCTAAAATTAACACTTTTCCATGTATTCAAACTTTACCTTCGGATGGTTTGTAGACTTTTCTAATGACTTCATTTTCTTTGAGTACTATTTCTATCCTCCTTTTCCATGCAAGGAAGTTTGATGACCTAGCCAGCTTATAGATCTCCTTGCAAAACTAAGTAATTTTATCAGATTTACTTATAGAAGAAAATATGCTTACTTGTCAAGTGAAGATGAAATCTTCAACTTGATCCCTTTGTTGATGATGATTGATGAAGATGTCTTGATGCTCCTTGGATGATCTTCTTTAAGGATAAGGAGGTTCTTGGTTCAATGAGGGGGATACTACCTCGGAACTTTTTGAAGATAATGACAATGCCTTTAGCCACCTTCGGATAACTAGCCTTTAAAATACTTCGACTTCTTCAATGGTGAATGAGTGCAGATCTCGGAAATGCTTCTAGGGTTTCAACTTTCTCTAAGATGATGTGATGTATGTCCTTGAAGTGCTTCTCTTGGATGTTTATACTTTGGGCTACCTTGCTTTGTAGATCTTTTCAACTTGATGAGGGTCTTTGTGGTCTTTTGATGATAACTAGAGGATCCAAAACTTTTGCTAGTGTAGACTTCTTCTTAGATCTAGGGTTTGATACTTCAATGTAGATCTTGACTTCACTTTGATATCATTTTACTTGCTTTGATGCCTTTCTTAAAACTTGATCCTTGAGTGTCTCTTTGATTAGATGCCCTTCTCTTGACTTTGTCACCTTAGCTCTGATACCATGTTGAGAAATCTAGCGCATCAAGTATTAGATGATTTCTCTTCAATTAGTAACTGCTTGTGAGTGTTTTTTCCAACTTTAGATTATGATCTTCTCTTACTTAACTTATTAGTGTTCTTCTTCAGCAAACAACTACCAATGCATGAACATAACTAGATAAGAGACACAGAATGTAGGCTATGAGCCAAGGCCAAAACCTCTCACTCTTTGAGAGGAAAACCCACACAAATTCTTCTTATAGAGATTCCAATTGACGAATACCAAGACCAAGACCCTTGACCTATTATCCACTCCAAGACTAAGAAATAAGTTCTTTTGATAGTCAACCTTCTTCTTGACTTATTTTCCACTTTGACTTCTTAGCATCGAGACATTGTCACCATAGAGATCTTATCATTGTCTTGACACCGAGATCTCCTTTACCATGAGACCTACTTGCTATCATATTACCAAGACCTTACTTCTGTGATGGCTCCGAGTCCTTTTTCTTCGTGATAACAATGATTCCTTCTATGGTGCACCAATACTTTATCACTGAGATGGTACCGAAACATAATAGCATCATCAACAAGCTATGATTTCATTGGAATTATCTTCTAGCCGAGCATATTGAGATATTCACCATGACAGTGTGATATCAACGAATTGTCATCACACTAATATGGCACTGAAACTATGTTTTCTGGAATGTAATAACACCAAAATAGAGATGCATCCTTCCTGTGATGGTACTGAACCTTTCTTATTGTAATTGCACTGAAAATAGCTCACTATAATTGCACCGAACTTATCCCTGTGACAGACACCCGAATTGCAGAGAATTCTGAACTTGTTACTACCACTGTCCACCCAAAATTTCAGAAAGATATCTGAACTTCTATCTCTATGGAATAGGCTGAGGTGCCTATTTATAATAGTTTGTCCATCACAAATAGACTGACATGATTCATACAAACAATTGTGTCTCTATTTAGGTGAAGTCGACATGAGATCTTCATTTTATCTTGACGCTGACTTGAAGAGGGATGGTTTGTGCTTGTCTTGGAGGGCTACTTGAAAATCCTATGGAGTCATATACATTTTTAACATGCCCAAGAAGGGTTCTTAATTCATGACATTGACTCTTTTTGAAAAATCCTAAAGGCTCACAATGGGATCCATCTAAAAATAGAATCTCTTGTTCATGAAACCCATGAAGCAAGCATTACAATAATAATTTTATTTTTCTTCTTTACATCATTTTCAAAAATCACAATTACATGTCATTATGAAGACTGAACCTAGTTACACTTTTCAACAACTTGGGGGTTATCCATCTACCTGTTTCGCACCTAAGATGATGAGATCCAGTCCTCAATTGTGCTATTAAAATTTTATCCTTTCCCTTGATTGCGGCACTCAAATAAGTCTTTTCTTCATGTGATTGTGATGGGTTTAAGTTTTTGACATATATCGCTTTGTTTATGCCAACATGTTTTTCCCACATGGTAGTCCTGAATTTTTCAAACACCCAATTTTTTATCTCCTTTCTAGAATTAGGATAATCTGGCCAATTAATTCACCATTTTCTCATCCATTTGTTGTTTTGCTTCCTCCAACTTTTCTTCCTATGCTTTATCTCTTCTATGGCAACCATCTTGGGCCAACAATGTGCCTCCATGCTTTCCACCCTTTTTAGATAACTTAAAAAATGAATGATTGTTGAAGCCTCCATTGTGAACATTCCAATCTCAGCTAGCAAGATCTCATATGGGACCACTGAGTTGACTTTGAGATTACTAATGATTAAGTTCTTTTGAATTATTTCTAGCTATCTTAATAGATGAATTCATATATAAAAAAAACATATATATAAAAACATGGATGAATGTTGTATAAAAAACACTTGGAATGGTTGAGTGGAGTCATAAACACCAAATAGGAAACACAACACATAACAATGCACAACCTATAGTGAAGAGGACAACTCAAACCGAAGTATGGGTGCACGATGTGGATAGTCATGCGAACCTGAGGCATGACAAAACAAGCTCACAAAATGTTGGCACACAGTTAAATCGACATAGGGTTTGGGACAAAATTAAGGGATTATGCTATTTCTGGGTGCATACTTTGTTGGCTACATGGAGGTTGCAATAGTGGAACAATCACGCTGCAAAGTAGTCATGGCATGACCAAAACAAATTGTTCTGCACAAATTTTGTGATAGGAGCTATAGCACAAGAAGTTGGATTTTAGCATGGTCGAGAAAGGGAGCAACTCGAGTTCATCTGAGAGCATCTGAAGATGACCACAAGTCAACACGACCATGTTAAGATGTTGGAAAGACGAAGGAGTAAGCAATATACTTTGTTTTGTTAGATGGAGACCACCTAGATTAAGGTGTTCATGTGCCAGAGTTGCACAAATTGTATTATACTGACATGACCAGTATCCAAATACATATTGTGACATTTGAGCCAAGAGCTCCATTGTAACACTTTGTAAAACTTGTACTAGGTGTTAGGCCAATTGGGCCAACCAACATAAAGAAAAGTTACGTGTGTTCCATATTCTTGTGCATCTTGTGTATGAATGTTATATTGATGTGCACATTGTATAAGTAAAGGATTGTAATAGTCTTAAGTGAAAATAGACTTAAAGTGAGTGAGGTGTAGTTCGAACTTGGCATGCTTAGTTTGGTCTATCCCTAGAGTTGAAAAGGTAGTGGTGTTGCACAACCTTTAGAGATAAGCGACTTAGGTGTTGTAAGTCAAGTTGGGAAACTACTTATGGAGGCATGATAGTTGGTATTAGAGGTTGGCTATCAACATCCACTCCTCATCCATGTCGATGGTGTGGCAAACAAAACTTGAGTATAGTCATGAGATAGTGCAAGGGTTTGATCGCAGAATTTTAGGAAGATCATGTTCATGTGGATAAGTTCATCAATTGTTGGGCATCCATGGCCAAGTTGTAGCATGAAGGAAGTGACATAGAGACAGACCCAAAGACTCCCAAGATGAAGGGTTGAATCATTACAATGGAAAAGACAATTCATCAACCACCGCAAACATTATATGAGCATGGAGAGAAGACAAAAGCAACATAAATTAAGATGAGATAGATGAAAAGAAATTTCAACCAAACCATGAAAGAATTTCAAGACATTGTTGATGTAACTGTACAACTCAAGGAAGAGAGCTTGGCATTTAGGTTGAAATCCATGAAGGATGAGTTGACATCCTTTCTCCAACATTTACGTGATCGGGATGGTATGATTGCAATGTTGAAGTGCAATGTTGAAGTAGGAAATCAAGCAAGGATTATTTGTCATACCTATGTGTAATGAGATCAAAGAATTGAAGTTGTATGATGGTACTCGCAGTGCTAAAAGATACTTGGGATTTTTTGTTGGGATGTGGAGTTGTATTTGGATCAAATGAGTGGGAGCTCAAACAAAGGCAAATGTTTTCGCCATGTTCTTCATAGGGATTTCCAAGTAGTGGTGGAGAAACTGATTAGAGGATTTGCCAACTCGGTATTGCAAAAAAGATAAAAAAAAAAAATGTTGAGTTCAAGGTAGCCTTAAAAGCGTCATTTCATTTGACAAACCAAGCTTGGATAATTAGGAATCGATTGATGGCATTGAAGTACACAAGGAAGATTTAGATCTACATCAAGGAATTCTTGAGGCCCATGATGGAGGTCATAGACATGTTGGAGAAAGAAAGCATTTTCTCGAGAGACATTAGAAGCATTGAAATGACATGTGGACAAGATTAAGGATATCTTGGTGGACACAACGAAGTTAGTGGAGAGGCCTATCCATGCAAATGAGATTCTACAATAGTAGCAAATGGAGAACATGGAGGATATGATGCCAGAACTATTAGAGAGACATATGATAGACCAAGTATCTTAGGAGGTACAATTGTAGCCTTGGTATAAATGTGTCGAAGAAGAAGTTGGAAAAACCATAAAGATGCTTGGAGTTGAATGGCCATATGATTGAAAACTCGAATGGTTTGTGGAGGAGTGTGATGGAAAAATTGTCTCCAATTTGCCTCTCCTCGTGTATTTGACAAAGAAGTACATTGGTTCTTCACAGGTTGTGGTGGAATAGGAGCATGGAGGTGATGGTTGCATAATCCATCTCCCTTCATCCTTGCACTAAATAGTAGTATGGAGGCATGCTACCATGGAAGGTAATAGTGAATCCATCTTGGTGCCTTGATAAGGCATCATCTATTTGACAGGTTGAGGCTCTTGCAAGGGTTGATCCCATGCAAAGAGAAATAAGTATGCTTGTATGATGATGTTAGTTCATGTAAACTATAATGTGATAGTTGGACTAGCCACCCCATCAATTGAAGACACAAGGGGATCTAGCACATAGAGGCATGCAAAGATGGTTTAGAGTATCAACACAATAGTAGAGACATAAGATGACACATCAGGGCATAGCAACAAAGGTAGTATTGGTTAACTTGATATTACGAGAGATGACAAAAATTTCAGTGAGGGAAGATGTAAGACCCCTAGGCTTGTGCCATGAGTATGCTCACATGATGGCGAGGTTCCCAGCATAAACCAAGAGGTATTAGTGAGAAATTAGGAGGGTTGGAAGCCTTGGGCATGGAGACATGCCAAGGGACCTATGCCCAACACTTCGCATGCACGAAAGTGCACACACGCATCATGCTTGCACGAGAGGAAGTTTGTTTACATGAGTGGGCATGGATGCAATCTCAAGAGATCAATGCCACCCATTTGGCAGGTCATACATCGCATAAGGAACACATGCACAATAAGGTCCAGTCATTGAAAAAGTGGATGTAAGGTGGACATGCACGATGGGAGTGGTCGACGTGATGGGTCACCCTGGTTAAACCAACGCACACACGTGGACGAGTTGGAACGATCGGCTCATTCTACAATTGGAACGACACGTCCTGTGTAGAGGGTGAACACACACACGGCCATGGACGCTGGGCTGCCCTGGACATCAACCCTCCTCCGTTTTTCCGCCTCCTCGCTCCACCTCATTAGTTTGCCGCCCTCAAAACTGTCTCCAATAACCTATATCATAAGATTTTGATCCATTTAGACAACGCCCTTCTACTGCTCTCAATGGAATGGGAATCCCGAAACCGCACAACTTATAGAGACCAGAAACAACATGGATTATTTCGAAACCAGAAAAAACGCGATTGCATAAAGTGCTATGTCGTATTGGCATATCTCCTCATGCAGCGGTTCGTGTGAGAGGCAACATCCAACAGCGTAACAACAACGAGGGGTGAAATGGCTACCAAAATCTGAAAATTCGACGTTCAGGATTTCAAAATTTTGAATCTGGCCACCAAATCAGCCCTTCCAGCATGTCTGAAGTGCAGAAATATTCAATAAATCCTAGTTAAATTCAACCACCATACTAAAATGAGTAAATTGAAAAAGAAAATTTATAATCGGATGTTACAATGCTACGGGTGCTACCAGTCCAGAATGCACAATACCTGGCCACAAGTAGAAAAATATCAGGCATGATAAGTTTTCCTGACTAGAATAAAACCGTAAACCCACAAAACCTCCGAATTTCACCCCTGTCCGTCAATATACGCAACCAAAAGCAATAGAGAAATCACAATGCCGCCAAAAAAACACTGAAGTACTGAATTTTTGCAAGTTTACAACAAGAAAATACATGGGACAAGATTTACGGCAGATTCCTCACCTCTGGAATAATAGGGACCCTATTTGGCATAAAAAGTTGCAGATCATTATCCACCTCTGGAATAATAGGGACCCTATTTGGCATAAAAAGTTGCAGATCATTATCGACCTCTGGAATAATAGGGACCCTATTTGGCATAAAAAGTTGCAGATCATTATCCTTGTTCTGAGCGCTTCCGGTTCAACTTGCCTTCATGACTGCAATCCCTTCTAACCCTTACAATCCCTAAACCTCTCCTGAGCTTGACAATTCATAATAAAGTATTTATTAAAAAAATTCAAATTTAATTTAATATTTTCCTGCGTTCTAATTGGAACCCGGCGGTGCGAAACCATAAAAATATTAAATTATTTTGTAATATTTTTAATAAAATATTTTATTATGAGTTCCAAGGCTGGGGAGATGTCTGCGCGAGGAATTGTAAGAGTTGGGAGGAAATTGAACCGGGCGGGATTTAAGTTATGGGAACTAATTGAATCGGAAGGGTCAAGTTGTGAATGAGCGACATTAGAAGACGCAGAGTTTGAGTAGAAGAGGGATGTCGATCAAAGTGGCTCATTGTTATCACGGAAATGAGGATTCCAGGGTGTCTTTTTTGTTTTTGAACAAGGATACTGAGTTCAGGAATGGATTAGATTATTAAAAATATTGGAATTCCAGTAAAAAAAAATTAAAAAATTTGGCAGTAGATGTGTTTGAATCATCATTTCGATGGTCAAAATGGATTCAGCACTATCAAAAATCTTTGGATCACCTAAAATTTTGAAGTTTGACAACTGTAACCTGGATTTACAAAAATCTTTGCCGGATTTTATCAAAATCTAGCCAGAATTTCTATGATTTTCAGGACAAAAAACAATCTGCTTTGTCTTTTTCAATATTTGAAAAATTACACAATATTAAATTAAATTTAAATATTTTGACTTTTTTTAATGAAAATATGATAAATTAATTTAAAAATTAAAATACATTGTATTTGTATTATTAATTATAATATAAAGATTTTCATTTCATTTTATATATAAATTTAAAAAGAAGAAGATTATTAGTAAAATTTTGTAATTTTTCTATATGTATTTATTAGACCGTGAAAAAACTTATCACAATTTAGTTGTCAAATTAATAATTGAGTAATTATTAATGGTTGCTATGTCTATTCATCATCACCATTCTTTTAAGGAAAACTATGTCTCCTAGAACTACTCTAATGATCTATAGGGTGTAGGGTTTCACTTTTGTCAAATGTCTTTCGATTTTGGGTTATTAACTTATCTCATTATATCCAAAGAAAATAACTTGTTAAGCAAGCAAAACCAATTTTAGGTTATACTCCAGGACCAACCCCTACACACACATATGACATTGATTTAATAAAGTTTAATTACAAAATATCAAAAATTAATTTAAATATTTTAGGATAATACAATAAATAAATTAAAGTATACACACACATCAAAGTGGTGTATGAATCCCTCTTATTTATGGAATATGAGCTCTTTCTCAATGCAACAATTTAATTACTAAAATTTATAAAGATGTGCACAGGTTCGCTTCTTTAAATTTGAACCTATGATCTTTTAATAGAAAACACATATAGTAGAGTTTAGGCTTCTGTGATCCATATCAAGTTTACAAAAGATTCTTCAGCGAAGATCACATGAAACATCATTTGTCGACGCGTTTTGAAGCAACCAGTGTGGTTCATCATTACAAGTTGAAGAAACAGATCCAACTTAGCAAGTTAAATAGACAGAGCAGAGCCTCCACCGGCTAAAGAGACCAACAACTACTTTTGACTAGGTACCGGGGTCAAAACCCTTTTTAATAATTAAAGGGAAAAAATTACCCTAGGGGAACCAATAAAAATAATTTTATGATAATAGTTAGTTAAAAATATTAATAAATAATTAAAATATTAAGTAAAAATTAATTCATGATACTAGTTAGTTAAAATAAATAATTAAAAAATTATATTTAAGGAAAAGAATTTTCCTAGGGGGACCAATCCCTTAAACTAAATTAAATAAAAATAATTTAAAGATAATAGTTTGTTAAAAATATTAATAATCCATGATAAGAGTTAGCTAAAATAAATAATTAAAAATTATATTTAAGGAAAAAATACCCTTGGGGGACCAAAAATAAATTAATAGAAATAATTTAATAATAATAGTTAGCTAAAAATATTAATAAATAATAGAAATTTTAGTTAAATTAGTAACTAAAATAATTCATAAAAATTATTTAATGATAATAATAATAAAAAAAATTATTAATAAATAATTGAAATGTTAGTTAAAAATAAAATATAAATAATAAGTTAAAAATAAATTAAAATTTTATAAAAATAATAAATAATTAAAATGGTAAGTTAAACTGGAGGAATTAAAAACAGGACTATTCATATGAAAAAATAAAAAATAAAAATAAAAATAAAAATAAATAAATAAAAATAAAAATAAATAAATAAAAGTAAATAAATAAATAAAATAAATAAATAAATAAAAATTAAAAATTAAAAATAATAATAATAAATAAATAAATAAAAAGAAGATAAAAAAGATAAAAATAAAAAATAAAGATAAAAATAAAATAAAAATGAAATAAAATAATTAAATAAATAAATAAAAGTTAAAAAAAAAGGGACGACTAGGTCGAGAGTGTTGGGACCGACTGATCTTCCAGCCATCATCTCTATTGAGATTATTCGGCCTCTTTTCAATCTCAAGCGCCTCCCTAAATTTGCGATGATGGAAGTGCGAAACCTTAGCAATAATACTAGCTTCCTCAATACAAACATGATGATTGGTTTTCTCAGCATGCTCAGCTAAAGCAATAATACTAGCTTCCTCAATACAAACATGATGATTGATTTTCTCAGCATGCTCAGCTAAAGCGGAAGACTTAGTTCGCTTATCCCTAAGGTCTGCTGCATGCTCACTAATCCTTTGATTAATGGAGCGACCAGTTTCCCCAATGTAAGGGGTCCCACAGGAACATGGATCAAGAAAACACATATTCTGAACTAATTTAATTACGAGCCTAAATCCAACTTAACTCTAGATCTACCAAGCAGGAAGAGGGATCAAATCTCTTTTCACTCTAAAAGATATTTGCACTTCAAGAGATTTGATCTCTCTCCGGGAGATGGATCTAAGTTGGTAAATATTAATTTATAATTAATAAGATACACATAATTACTTGTATTTATATTTTTAAAGTAATTTATTACAACTTTAATTTCTCTTCTTTTTTTCAAATGTGGTAAAACTTATCATAACTCATTTGTTAATGGGTAATAATAATTGTTATTTGTTATTGCTCTTGTTAATATAAACTAACTCATCACTATTGTTCAAGAAAACCACATCTATTAAAATAATTTACAAAAAGTAGAATTTCACTCTTAAAAGTTTAACTTATCCAGGGCTCATTTCAACAATTAAAATGAATATCAGAAACAAAAACAACTACTTTTATTTACATTTTAAAAGTAATTTAATACAACTTTAATTTCCCTTTTTTTAAATATTGTAAAACCTATCATAACTCACGGGTAAAAATAATTATAATTCGTTATTACTATGGATAATGTAAACTAATTCATCACTATTATTCCAAAAAAACCACATCAATTAAAATGATTTATTAGTAATTTATAAAAACATATTTTCACTCTTAAAGGTTTAACTTATTTACTTATTTCCAAAGAATGTGGACTTTTAACAAATTAAAAATAATTTCAAATATTTTTATAAAATTAAAATATATTTTTTATTTAATAATAATTATAACAAAACTAATATCCCTTTTCATTATTAAAATGGTCTCTTTAACCCTCTCATTTTATCAACTAAAATAAATGTTGAAATGATTGTATTTTTTTTTTCTCAATCTCAATGAATATTGAACTTATAAACTAAAAAAGCCAAAAATAAAATTATAAAAGGAGAAGAATGAGCCAAAAAGTTAATATCAATCTTAATGAATCAACCCGGTTGACTAGAAACATAGTAAAATATCAATCTTAAGGAATCAACTAGGTAGACAAGAAATGTGCTAAAATATCATCCAAATGTAAATAATAATGGGAATACAAAGAACAGGAAAGTCTTAAAAGTGTTGTGCATGTTGGAGCAAATTATTGACCTCCTACTCCATGTAAAATATGGAGTTCTCACTAATATTGAGTTCCAAAGGATGAACGCTAGATATTCAACACTATGAAATGTCTTTTATGCTTATTGAGTCCTATTAAATAAAACCTTTGCAACCAAGAAATTTAAATGGTAAATTCCACCATTTTTTCATCAAAAATGTCAAAACTAATGAACTTCACAAAATTAAGAATCAAGTGAAGAGATGAAGATACATCGTGTTTTCACCTTTTATTGTTTTGATTCTGATTATTCTTCAGCTTCAATGTTTAACCATGGAACATGAGAAGGGAATGACCATTATAACTATGACTTTAATTCTCATTATTGTTAGGATTCAATGTTTAACCATGGAACAACAACATGAAATGACTTTTATAATGTGTGGGGATATAATAGATAGATACACTCAAAGCCCAAATCAAATCCTTCTATTTGGAGAAACATAAAATCCATGCTTTTAAATATCCTACATTAAAAAAGAATACCATGGAAAAACCATCAAATTGTTATTGGAAAAACCATGGGTGAATATAATGGCTCAAAAAGATATTTTTAAAGTATCCCTATTTTTATTTTTATTATTTTATTTGTGTTGTTTAAAGGACAAGACAACATCTCTTCCATACTTGGTTGAGGCAAGAGAGCACCTCAACACAAAAAATAATAATTAAAAAAATATATTATTACAAAATAAAAAATATTATATTATATTTTAAAATAAAAATATTATGTTTACCATCTAGAATCCAAAAATTGTAAAGGGTAAATAAACTATTTTTCTTTAATTATTAATTTATTTTATTTATTCTTATTTTTATTTTAATGTAATTTAATCCAGTCAAAATGTTAAATATGACTAACACTATAACATCTCTACCATACTCGACTTCTGTGCAATAAAGACTAAACTGAATCCACATGTTTTTGTTACACTATTTTTAAAACAAGTGTTATTGCAATGACAATGTGAAGCTCTTACATTAAATTGCATAAAGTTATTTGTTACACATTGTATATTTTTTTCTTTATCCAACCTGCAACCAAACTACAGTAACATACATATACACTTTCAATTAATTGAAATTGTTCTAACTTGTTTATGTTAAAGGAACACATTCAATTACATTTAAACATGTGGCCAATTTCATTAATCTCTACTTGAAGCAAGCCTTTAATCTTGTAAGATAGAAACTATTTTTAAAACACATAGGTACAAGCATGCAACAAGAATCTAGAAAGATATCCCCTTATAGGGGAACATCAAGCTCTAAATTGTAACATGAAACAACATCAAGCTCTAAATTGTAACATGAAACAAGTTTTTAAGCATCACATTATAAGATTTGATGGCAACATATATAATATCCCCTTTTTACTTCATATGCCAGCGTAAATCCATCTTAATTCTGGATGTGCCAAGTGTCGAGATGAATCAAATCTCTCTCTTGAGGTGCAAACTTACTTTATAGTGAAAAGGGATTTGATCTCTCTAGTCACTTCGTAGATCCAAAGTTATGATGGATCTAAGTAGGTCTAATTCTTAGTCTTTAAATAGGCTACATTAGAGAAGAATACCATGGGTTAAGAATACCATGGAAAAAATCATGGGTTGGAAAATATTATCCTTTTTATTTTATTTTATTTTTTATTTAGTTTTATTTCCACTGAGTCAAAATGTTAAATATCACAACATTTGTAACATACTTGGGTGGAGAGAGTGCAATAATTCTTGTTAGTTGGAACTAATCATGTCATTGTCTTCACTTAATGATAAAGTAAATAACATAACTTTGATTTAGTCATTGATGGATTTATAGTTGATGGTTTAAAGTTTATAGGCCCATGGTATTAGTCTATGATATTTACAATTTTTCACAAGCACATGATATTTATAGTTGATGGTTTAAAATCTATAGACATATTATATTTCCAATAATATTTATACTTAATAGTTTGAAGTTTACATGTCTATGTTATTTGATGCGATGAAGTTAAGGTTATGTAACAAAAATTCAAACTTAAATTATTAAAAATATAAACTAGATTAAAATTATTTAAAAAAAAATTATATTATAACTGGATGATAAAATAATTAAAATAACTTTAGTTAAATTTATGATAAATATATAACTGCTAATTTAAAATTTATAAATCCATAATATTTATTTATGATATTCATTCATAAGATCAAAACTTAAAAAATAAAATCAAACTCAAATTATTTAAAAATATAATGTGATTTTAATCCAAAAAACAAAAATTGCAATCCTCACATTCAAAACTAATAATATATATTAATACAATTGAAAATTAAATTATTTAAAAATATAAATCGCATTATATTAATATTAACGATTTTAAACCATAAGAAAACAAAAATTATATTCCTCACATTCAAACTTAATAACATATATTAATACATTTGAAAGATATTTATGTAATTAACATTAATGTGAAACCCAACCCTTTTGTTAAAAAAAATAATAATAATGCACATTAAAATTTAACCCATTGCGAGGCCGGGCTATGCCCAATTTGATTGTTTCTTTGACTTTTTCGCCGTGAAAGTACTGAATTTTTGTTACATTTAATTTTCATCTATATTTTTATTTTTTATTAATATATATTTGGAAAGATTGATTGTATAAAAAAATATGTTAAAACTAGCAATTGTCCCAAAAGGTACAAAGAGAGGCCGATAGGATTATTAAATTAGAATTGTTGAATTTCTCTAGAAGAGATGTTGGTTCAAGCCTACAAGGAGCAAAGAGATTTGATGTTTGGAGTTCTATGCTTTTTGGACACCATATTCCTTTAAATACAACTTAATTTTTTAGAAAAGTTCAAGCCCAATGCAGTTCTGTCATGCGAGAGTGCAAAAGCAATCTCCTATAAAAATGGACCTCTATATCTAAAAACAAGATCTTAGCCATGAGGAAAAAGAATAGAAAGATCTGAGGACCATAAAGCCACAACCATGAGGATATCATAGCCTACTGGTGCTGTCTGATGAATGAACCGTGAAGGGGGAAAGCTCTGGTCCGTGACAACTGCTTTCTTTCACACAACTACCTAAGGGAGAAGAGAAGCAAAGAAAACATCTAGAATAAGGCTGGAAAGAAGAACTCAGATCAGCTCTGTGTATTAAGACAGCGGCAAAATCTTACTACCAAAACCTGGTAACAAAGCCTTTTGATATCTCAAACCCCGATAGCAGACTAAACATGGGTCTTCGTCCAGGAAGAACTAAGATCAGTTGTGTACTCAAAGGAAATAGGGCCTGTTGGTTTCCCTATTGATTTCTACCAAAAACTGTGGCACATTATTAGTAGGGACCTTTTAGCAGCTGCTGAGGAATCTAGGGTGTGTGGAAAGATACTGAAGGATATCAATTCACCTTTTTCTACACACTCAAAAGTAAAGTAGAAATGGGGAAAGATTTTATTTAGGTTCATCCAAAAATAAAATAACAAAGGGGATTCAAGCAAGAACCCTCCATACAAAACAGTACCCAGAAGAACAAATGTGTCAGGAAAACAGTGAAGGTTTTGAATTCAGTTTCAAATTTTAGAATAGAGAAAACAAAATAACTTATGAGTTCACTTGACCTTCACTGCCAATTTTGGTTAAGAAGTAATTGAGTGCCCAAAGATCATCCAATTGTACACAGTCTCTCGTATAATTGTCAACAACCTCTAAAGTTCTCCTAATTGGATAGTGGTACCAGTGTCTAAGAAGAGTGACACCCTTGCATTTCTCATGAAAATGATCAAGCTGTCCTAACATAGAGAAAAACTACAAAACAACCATCATGTGACTTGCTTAACAGACATGAAACTTACATCAAAGATTGATGGGTTTTCACATATTACTTTCACTGAAATAGAGAAGAGATGATGAGAAAGACTTGATATTATGTATTATTTTGTTTTTCAATAAGTATGGTCAGCCTTTTTTCCCTTAGTTAATGTCCATGTGGATAACAATACTAAACTTCACTGTGGCTATCCTATTATGTTAGCATTTTCTTCTGACTTACTGTGGATTCTTGTACATCACTCCTCGAGTTCAAAGAATTTCTAACCACCAGCTAATTTAAATGGGATCATTTTTCATAGTTGTAGCTTTTTGCTTGATTCGCATGATCAGTGTCATGCCAGTTTCATTGAAATTAGTTACAGCGTGAAGCTCAACATGAAAAAAAGGAGATACGTCCCACTAAATAAACTGATACAACAGAACAAACATGGTAAATAGTAATACAATGAGACCTCATGCATGCAGAATTACAAGAGGACTAGAAGGCTCTCACTTGTAACTGCCAAGCCAAGTAGATGCCATTTAATTTTCATGTGAGTCATATATATGATGAAAAGAATAAATTAAAAAGATAGTTTACCCATAAAGATATGCAGAAACCTAATTCCCAAATGGGTTAACCATCACATACATCATCCAGCTGCGAACTCCGGCATGGCATATCACCAACAGAAACCCATAAATGAATGAAATTTATCTTGTGTTGTTGAAAAAATGACAACTTGTACAAACTGCAAGTAACCATGCACTAGTCTGAAGGACAGCGCATAAATTTTCAGTAAATTATGGAATGATTTCAATTAAACGTTTTAAGTATTTCTTGTAATGCATTGGTCTCAGATACAATTGAGATTCTGAGACATTATCAGAACGCTACCTCCTACAGTTTTGCAGATTGTATTTGCGCCACAGAACAAGAAAGGTAGAGAATACAGCCGCTCATCATCAGGAGAGAACCGAGAACAGGAATCTTTGGTTATGTACCAAAACACCATGCATTCCTTGATAGGGTCATCAAACTCCACCACTGTAACAGGGAAATGCTGGTACACCCTTTCATTCAATATTTTGTGGGGTGCATCTGCCTTCAAAAGAAGTGCTTCTGACACTACCTTTGATGCACACACATTATCCAAGTCATAGCAAGAAAGAACATCTTTCAGTTTGGGAGTGGTCATGTTTGGAAAACGTATCAGTTTGCAAAGGTTACTGCCCAAGATTTCTCTCCTTTGTTCAGGACTTAGATAATGTTTTCTGGCCCAACTTATGACAAAATCATACAGTGCATCTTCTGATTGAACTCTCAATTCATCACTTGACAGCACAACCTCGATGCCGGCCAAAGGAAGATCCAAAAGCTCTTCAGATTGCCTGAAAATCATGATCAGGACATAACAGATTGATTAGTTTGAAGTACATCAGGGATGAATGAGAAATCTTCCACGAGAGAGTCATATCAGCAATGCAAATTTTGTTTCATATATATATATATATATATATATATATATATATATATATATATATATATATATATATATCTCTTCAGAATTTTCAGAATTCTGTCAAATTTGGATAAAGATAATTTTAGCCAAATTTGAAATTAATCTTATTTTATAGTATTTATTTTTTAAAAGTTATATAAAAATTTTCAATTATTTGCACTGAATTTGTGCATAAAAGTTTTTTGTAGAAAAAATCCAGTGACAAAAAATACTTTCTTTTTAACCAAAGTTAAATTGATATTTTCTGAAAAACTTAAATAACCAATTAAATCATCTATTCTATTCTATAAAACAATATTAATAAACTGTATCAAAAAATTTATAAATAAACTATATTTAAAATTTTATAGCTTCTCTCTAATTCTATTAACAAATTGTGTTATGTAATAAGAAAAATAAAATAGTTAATTCTTCAAATGACAGTAGGTATAAAATTACAAACAGAAAAGAGTCCCAGTTTTTAAAAATCATATAAAATAAAAAATGCAAAATCTAGAAGTCAGGAGAAATTAGAAAGTCAAAGGCAACTTACTTTTCATATAACCTAATCCTGATGATACTTCTTAGAAAAAAAAAAAATTAAAAAACATTGCAATAAGAAACTTACTTTTCAATATAACCTAAATGTTCGACAAGAAACTTCTCAACAGACTCTTTTAATGACTGCACTCTGTGATTTGTAAGCATATTTTGTGGGAGCTGTAAATAATGCAATGCGGAGTCTGTTGTCATTGATGCCTGCAACTCCCTGAGGCAATAATCAACACATCTTGTGACATCCATCTTGAGCGCAAGAATCAACACATCCAACACCTCAGCAGTACAAGGCAGTTGAGGTGTTCCCTGATGCATAAACCTCAATACATTCATGAAAGCCTCTTCCTCTGCAATTTTAAATACAGCACCACAACAATTCTTCAGAGACTAAATTGAAACCTAATCTGAAGAACCAATTTAAAACCGTATTCCAAATTGTATAATAGTTTTGGCAAGTACGATTGGACATACCTGAACAACGTATATGAAAAGTGAGATGTCGATTCTCTAGTTCCAGCTTGTCATCTGTGAAAAGCTTAAACTGGGACAGAAGTATGGTATTCAATCATTTCCAAGCTTCTGCTGCATGAAGCCCATGTAGATCTAAATTCCAAATGTCCTTATGTTTTTCATTTCTAAGTTGAAGAATTTCTGCAGCTGCCTTAGCATTTAGTTTATCTGCAGCCAAATGTTCCTCTTTTGATTTTAGAGAAATATTCCTAGCAGTGCTGTGATCGCCTCGCAAATAAGCTCTTTCAGCTTCCCTTGAATGTCGATTTGCAGCCCTGCTTGAAAACAAGCGATGATAATATATGTTCATGCCTTCCTAATTATCAGTAATGATCACCTAAGACATTGGCATGTTGAATACCTTCATAAGAGCCCAAATGCTGAAATGTGAGCGGTCCTTATCTGCAGTCATGTTGCCATTCCCAACCTCTAACATGTCCGGATCTGAAGATATGGGAAAACATACAAAGTGTCCAAAGAAATTAACAGAGGACAACATTTATAAATCGTTTCATTTCCTTTAGTCAGATACAACGTTTCAAATAATGCTTGTAATGATCTGGAATCGGTTGATGGTATTTATAGCGGTTGTTGAAGTAAGAAGTGTATGATAAAAAGATAAAGCTACTAATAATTCTCTGATCTAGATGTTGTTGAGCCTATATGGCAAAAGCATAACATGCTAGGTCTCTGTAGGGAGAGGGAATTTGTGTGATTGCGTCTTCTTGATATGCATTTATCTTGATTCATGATGAAATAACAGCAACTAAAGTCATGACCAAACGATGGTAAACATTTGATTGGAGCATATCTTACCCAATATAAACAAAAGCCCAAAATAAAAAAGAAAAACAAAGACCTAAATTTCAAAGACATCGCACAGTAAATTTTAGTAGCAAGAAAGGTCGTTACCATTCCATCCACCAGGTGCTGCATAGTCGGCCCAAATGTTGTTTTGGTCTGCCCGAGATGTTATACTGGACCAGAGCAAGTCATAAAGTGAGTACAAAACTCTCCAAACTTGCTAAAAAAAAATTATGAATCTTTGCTTTCGATTTGCAAATAAAATGAATTATAAATAGTGCATTTCAATCCCTTCCACCATGTACAATGGCCGACACCATACTATTCATGGTCATGCATTTCAATCCCTGGTTTTCACACCATTCAGTGGAAGTTGAAGCCAAAAAAGAAAACATAGCAGCAAAATTCGGTCATATTGGACTTTGTTGTATGGAAATTTAGCAAGTAGTAAAAATCCGGCAAATTTTCCATACAATATGGATACAATGTGATCATCTTACTTTTGATTGTCTTTTTGATAATATACCTCATGTATTTCATCCCGATCATTCCATAAACCCAAAAAAAAAAACAACCCAAAAAGCTCTAAAATATTGAAAGAAAATCTCTAATACATCTTATAGATATAATCTAAAGACAAAATTTTCAAGAAGTGAATTTTTTTTTTTTTTCCTTTTTCTTATTTATGAAGTGTTCTCAAAGCTGAAATTCTTCTAAAATTTGGAACAAAATGCATATTTTATTATCTATGAGAAGTATAATTCTGTTCTGGAGCTGTAATGGATCTTTTTGTTACATAATTTTTCTGTATCAAATTGTATTCAAATTCAAACTTATATACGAATGTTTCTTTTATGCTAGAAAGACATGACCTAAATAGAGCTACAAACTACTTATGTATGAAATCTTGTAATCTATGAGTGAAATTATAACCAAATTGAACGTGATATCAAAGATTTGTAAGCAGATGGTGCAGACCTCTCAAGCCACAAGTGAAAATGTGTAAGCCTCATAGTATATGGACTTATGTTTCAGTGTTGAGCTTCGCAGGCTCAAGAAAATTGTAATTTTAAATCTGAAATCATGGATCTTTGATAATAAGAACAATTTGCAAAGGTCCAGTAAATTACCTCTCCCATTTATTCTGTATGTCTAGTGTTGTTCTCCAGCTATTTCCTACATTGCGAGCCCAAGTAGCCGGATTATCGACACCCCTGCAAAAATACCAAAAAAAATTGGAAGTCGCCAACAAAATACTTCTAAAACTCAATGATTTGAATGTTAATCAGTATACACTTTTAACAACATCCAGTGGTATACAAGTGTCCACAGAAAGTAGAGACGTCTTGCATACCACTCACACAAAGAATAGAATATTGGATGGTCTGTCTTAAGAAGTGCATCCCTCATCCTTGGGTACCTGCTATGCATACAAAGATAAACCCTTCTAACAACTGAAAGTATGAATCTACTCCAAAGATGAAACCCTGATGGAGAAGAACTTCACCTGACTTCAGGTTTTGAACCATCATCGAAACAGTTATCATACTTGAGATAGTCGATACCCTGTTGATGCAACATTGTTGATATTGTACCATTTAATTTTTCTTCACAATTTACTTTGCAAAATAAATTCTTTTCGGAACATCAGAATATGATAATACCTGGAATCTTTCCAAAAGAGGGATTGCCCTAGCCAACTCCGGCATCAATGTCATGGACAATGTCCTTGGTGTTCTATTTCAATAAAATAAACAATCAGGGGCAATGAAATATTATTGTGCTTCCTCTTCGTTGCAAAATAGTTAATTGTTTCGCACACACATATATAAACTGTTTTCTCTTTACATTTTTGACATAAGATGATTATGTAAAAAGATACATATCATTTACAAAACTGGGGAATTTATTATTCACAATATGTGATTTGATAAACTTATACTTAGTTCACTCATAGAAGGGAGGAATATGAATGCAATTAGTTGAGGTTCACTACTGCCAAACTGTCCATCTTCTTCAAGTCCAAAGTCAGTTGTGCCTTTAGTCTATTTCATTGCTATTTTGTGTTTTCTCTGGAAATGAAAACCCCTGATAGGTTGCTTGACCCTTGTGATCACACGAAGATTCTTAAGTGAAGTTTATATGGCAACATTTCTTTTATTTTCCTCTTTCTTACCAGGATAATAACTTGTTTAAGAAGCAGAAAAGAAAAAGCCACGAAGCACTGTTAGGCACAAATCATGTTAAGCTTAGGGTTATTGTCATGGTTTTATAGAAGCTTCAGACTGCATAACTAATGTGAATATAATCCAAATATGGATTGTGCAATCAATCAATATAAATGGCTACAACTACCTGACTATGAAAACCTTAGATACCAGTTTGCTTGCTCTGCTCTGACTCATTCATTTTATAAAACATGGTAAATATGTTATTTACAGGGGGAACAATCTAGTCCAAACTGTGCAGGTGAGCAAAATATTGATGTATTTTTGGTCATTCTGTAATATAAAACGCAGTTTTCGCAAATGATCAAAACAATCAAAAACCAATTCCAAAACTGCATACATCTTTAAATGGCAATGATGGCTAAGGACCACTGCATGCATGGTAAAAAGTCAACAAGGATCAAACTAATAACTGTCAGCCTCTGGTTGGTTAATATATGCAGGTTCACAAAATTGGTGCCACAATATGCTTGACTATCTATAGAATTTTCACAAACCAAACCCTTAACAAGTGAAACCAAACACTAACTCCACAAATTTCAGTAGGCATATTTCCAATTACCATTTGAAGCAAATTTCAGTAGGCATATTTCCAATTACCATTTGAAGCAAATTTCAGTAGGCATATTTCCAATTACCATTTGAAGCATTATTAAGAAAAAATTGCACAACTCGATCATAGCTTGAAGAAAAGTAGCTAGACTCGACTCTGCAAATGGTTTGGCAAGGTCAGAATTGAGAATGAGAAATTATAGAAACTAAAACAAATACAAAAAAATTTCACCCAAAGATAAAATACTGATCTTTTTCCAAAACAAACTCTATCAGTCAAAGGCATCATAGCAAGATTCGAATCCAAACACGACCCAATACGGACAAAATATGTAACAAAAAAATCTTATACAATCCCCAATATGGAAGTATAGATACGAAAAATATGAATTTTGTTCCAAATTTTGGAGGAATTTCAAACTCAGGAACAGAGTAAATAAGAAAAATAATTCGTTTCTTGAAAATTTCACTATTTATTTTATATTTAAAGATCTTTTTAAAGTTTTTTTTGCCTAATATTTTCAGGGTTTTCATGGTTTTGTGGGGTTTATAGGTCAATCTGGGTATACAAATGGAAGAAAGAAAAACAGGATCTTACCTGAGATCAGGTAAGCTCACGTAATGTCCCGAATGGGTTATGGTTTTCAAGAATAGGAAAGTCTTGCTGAGCTTACCCTGCATCTGAATATATGCCAATCTTCAGACCCTTCTCAAGCACATAGTCAGCAAGGGCCTTGATGCCGAATGGAAATGTCAAAGCACGAGGAATCAACTTTCCCTGTAAGCAAACACAGTTTATATTATATTCTCTCATTGTTTGTGTTTAACATGAAACAAAAATGGCAATTATCACTTGAAGCAGTTTTGTGACAGTTACCTATAAACATGTCTTATATTAATCAATACTAAAAAAAATTAATTAAAATATCGAAAAGGCATAGTGAACGCCCTATGACACCCTTTGGGGAAGGAACTGCAGTGTGAAAACCCTATTATACCCCACATATATATATATATATATATATATGAAAAACAAAAAACCAGAGAGACGTAGCACTGTAAGAGTAAGTAAACAAAAGAAAATGTATCATGAATCCCCTGAAAAACAAAAAACCAGAGAGACGTAGCACTGTAGGAGTAAGTAAACAAAAGCAAACAGGATGGGAAAAAAAGCCATTTAGGAAGGGTTTCAGGTTTTCGTACGGCGGGAAGATGCTGACGCGATAATCTTCCTGTGGCTGGCTTTCCCCAGCCCTCCCATGTCACTTGAAAATTTTACCATTTTCAGGCCAAACAACTCCCCTGTTGTTGCCTTCTTGAACGAAAGTAAATGATCTGAAACAAAGAAACTTGCATTGTAGCTGCCGCTGCCATGGCTCTGTATAGAACAACTGCGAGCCGAGATGAAGAAGTACTGATTATTCCGAAAGAAAGAAATAATGAAGTTGTCACAGTACTGAGAACAGCCGAAGAAGAGGAGAAGAAGATGAGGATGTCGATGTCATTAATTAGTCAATTCTAGTGGAAATACAAGTGAGCAGGATATCCTCTCAGAACTGTTAGATTCCTGTGCTTCACTGGTTTCTCTCAGTCGCCGTCTCTTGCGCTCCATTTTCACAAAACAAATCACCAGGCTGTGGCGCTGACAAGAAACAGTGCCCCGCATGCCACAGTTATGGGGATTAACAGTATAGCCCGATTTCCATGCCGATGATGCTGATGCTCATAATGTCGATGTTGGCCAGTGGTGTTGAGAGGCATGCCACAGAGCAAAGGATTGAAAGCAAACGAAGACGCATTGAAGCATGCTGCGAGGGTTGCAACAGAAATCACGACAGGTACCCGTCAAATATGGACGCCAGGTGTTAACCTGGGAATGAAAAGGACGACGAAAGCTTGTTTCATAGGAAGGCCTATCGCCCTAATTATCATAAATAATTATGAAAAAAAAAATTTAAATTCAAGAATTTATGTTAGTTGTATTTGTGAATATGAAATATTTTTTTCCAAATTTTTTTTAATAAGAATGATTATATTTTTTTAGTACATTAGTTGTTATTATTTTATAAAGTAGAACAATTATTTCATAGAATAACTATTTTATAAATGTTTTACGATTATTTTTTTTAGAAATTTTTAAAAACTTGGATTTAAATTGTTTAATGTGTGCAATTGAGAGCTCCAAGGGTTTTTAAGGGTGCTTAATCCATTTATGCATTCAAAAATGTATTTTAAACAACAAATTTTTTTTGAAATCTCTAAGTTAAACTACACCTTTTATAAATTTCACAAAAGCCATAATCTCAAGAGACTTGAACCCATACAACAAAGCAAATGAAACATATCCCATATCACCTGACCTAAATTCCTTCCATAATTTATATTTAAACAAGTTAGCAAAAGAACTTAAAAAGTCTTAGCTCATTAAGAAACCATGCTATGCCGAATTTGATTGTTTCTTAGATTTTTGTTTGACTTCTTGATGGTGAAGGTATTGAATTTTTGTTACATTCAATTTTTATTTATACTTTTATATTATATTAAAGCATATTTTTAAGGATAGATTGTGCAAAAAAATTGATGCTAAAAATTACGATAAATAGTTATAAAAGCAAATGTTTTAAATTTACAGATTTGTGTTAAAATAAACTCCAAAATAAAATTATGTGAATACTAAGAAAGCATGAGAGAGATAAAATTATGTGAATACTAAAGAAGCATGAGAGAATAGTTTATAAGCATGAGAATAAATAGTTTATAAAATTAAAAATTAAAAATAATTATTTTATTATATTTAAATAATTTGTATGTAGTTAAAATGATTTTAGATTGATTTAGTAGAGGGGAGAGAGATGATTATGCCATTTATGTTGTTATAACAATATTTCTTGAAGTCTTTAATGCATAACCACATTAAAATTTAAGAATTTAATAGTTTTACACAATAAAAAACAAAAAAAACAAATTATTATTTTAAAGAAAAAAATGAAAAGATACATTTATAATTTTTTACAATTTTTTAAAGTCCAGGGATTTGAAATGTATTAAATGATTCGTATATTCTTGTGAATATTTTATTGGACAGTTTCAACAGATTTAATAAAATTATACTTGCTCACACACATCGATATAAAATATTCTCTTGGAAACTTTTTAAGGAGAAAAATCTAGTTGGAAGGTGAGGTTGCTTTTCTCTCTCTCTCTAAATAAAAAATGTGTACGAGTACAAGAAGTATAGCCTATGACCTGTGGGCTAATACAGTGCACAAATCCTCTCTCTATACTCTATCTCCTATCCATCTCAGTTATTTTTGTTCAACTATGGAACAAATTCCCTCGAAAGAATGGAACCCCTTTTCCTCCTAATGGCCCAGTTATAACACAACCTTATAGCCTACTAGTGGTTAGGTTTGACTACCTCAACTCTTAACCAAATTTACAATATAGACCCTTCTAGAGTCATCTTCATCATAATCTTGTGGCGAGCCCCTTTTTCATGAATAATGGGGGCTAGCGTGGCATATGATCAAATTACAGTGGTGAAAACACAAAGGTTAACTTCTGGGTGGCATAACTTTCACATAAAAACTGCAATTGATGTGATTATTGTGCCGTTGGAAAGATATTTGTGTGTAGAATAGAAAAAAAAAGTGTTGCATTGAAGGGATAAAGTTTTACCCCCAAAAAACGTCATTTGATGCCTCAAAATCCTCTCGAAAGGGTTCAAACCATGTTTTGCCAAATTGGGTACCATTAGTAAAAATGTCCATGTGAGTTGATTCCTCCACTTTTTCCACTCTCAAAGCATCGAGATGGATGACAAAAAATATAATGTTCTAATTTGGATCACACCTCCCCATTTAGGGAGGCTTTTGGTCCCCAAAAATGTCTACTGAATGAGGTGAGGAAATTTTTCCTCCACCTTCTCTTGGGTGTACCATGTAGCTTTTCTTAGAAGTTGTCCTTTCAACCCAATCTGCCAAAGGCCATGATGCCCCTATCTTGTGGTTTTGTACCATCTTCTATAAAAATATATCTTTTATCAACTCTTCATGAGCATCTAATGTCAAATCTTCCATTGAAGGTAGGACTCGTTCCTCTTTCTGATCTAACATGGAAGGCTCATGGAGTTTTAGATTCTCTACATTCACAACTAAGTAAATGTGCATATTATGGTGGTAAACTAAGGTGATAAGAGTTATCATCCACCTTTTCTAATATCTCGAAGGACCATACCTCAAAGCCTTGATTTTCTTACCAGTCCCTGTAGCCTCTCTTTGTTCAACTATAGCCATATTTTGTCTCCCACCTTGAATGATTTCTCTATTTTATTTTAATCATGTCTGACCTTATATTTCTCTTGTGACTTTTGTAGTGTCTCTTATACCTGTATATGGGTCTATCTAATCTTCTCTATAAATGTTCGAGCCCTCAAGGTGTCTCCTGTAAGATCTTCCCTGACTACTCCTTGTTGCCCATATGCAATGTCCAAAGGTGAAGGTAGAAAATATCCAAAAAAAAGTTTCAAATGGGGACTTTCCTATAGAAGTGTGGAATGATTGTTGTAAGAATGTTGCATATATACCAAATTTTCATCCCAAGCCTTTAAATGCTTCTAGTTGTATCCCCTCAGAAGTTGCACCAAAGTCTTATTGACTACTTTTGTCTTCCCATCTATCTCTGGATGGAATGTTGTAGTTCTCTTCAACTTTGCATCCATTGTTTCCCATAATATAGTCCAAAATGCACTGAGAAATATTGTGCCCCTATTTGAAATGATTCTCCTTGGTATCCCAAAGTGCACCTAGACCTATCCAAAAAACAAGTGTGATGCTTCTTGCCCACTTATGGTCTTTTTACAATTCATCAGGACACACATCTTGCTAAACCTATCAATTACCATGAATAGGTATTCATGACGTCGCCTGGTTGTTGGTAAACCTCCCACAAAGTCCATTGAAATGCTTTCCTAAGGAAGAGTGGGTACAAGTATGAGATGATATAGATGTTTTTCCTATTTCTAGGATTGTTGGTACAACAAAGCATGCATCCTCTTATGAACCTAACTACTTTCTCTTACATCTTGGACCAATCCACATACCTCTGCAAGTTGGCCATAATATTCCCTATACCAAAGTGACATTCAACCTTGGAGGTGTGAGACTCTCTTATCAACTGCAATTGCCTCACCTTTAGGAACACATAACTTATCTAAACTATAGAGGAATCAGTCTTGGAGATGGTAATCAACAATGTTGTCACCATTGTGCACATGACTTTTAATTTGCAATTATTGAAACACCTCCTTGAAGTCCTTGTCCTTTGAATATGCCTCTTTGTATACATCATGGCTGAATGACTCCATGTGCATAAGAGTCCCCAAAGCTATGATATTTTATGTGGGTGGCCTTGAGTGCATGTCTACTAACTTTTTTGTGTATCCCTTCTTATACTTGATCACCAAATGAAATTGTTGCAGAAACCCCATACACTTGTAATGCCTAGTCTATTGTAGCTTACTCTGGTCCTATAGGTACTGTAATGACTAGAAGTTTGTGTGTATTACCATATCCTTTCCCATTATATAGTACTTCCACTTCTTCATAGCTTGCACCAATGCATATATCTCCTTGTCATTGGTAGAGTAGTTAAGAACTTCCCCATGAAATAATTTAGAAAGGTAGCATACAAGTCTTCCTCCCTGCATCAAGACCACTCCCATAACATACCCACTCACATTTGTCTCCACTTCAAAGGTGTAACACCCTCATCCCACGCCTACCCAAGTAACCAACCAACTAGGGTAAACATGTGACGAGAAGTTACTATGATATGATTCGACCTCCCAAGTCACGTTAAGGAAGTAGAAACAATGGAAACACACCATACATACCTTCAACATTAGCAATAAGACTCCTAGGAACCATGCCAACCTTTCTGCTAACCAGCCCCTGGGTCCCACTGAGTTTTTAGAGCTCTAGACGCTCCCATGCTATGAGCATGCTAGCGTCCAAAGAGCTCTAGACGCTCCCACAAGCCTGCATGCCAGTGTCTAAGGACTATTTCTAGTAGACTTGTGCCAGAGTCCGGGGAATTTAAGGCACTTTTCAAGCCTAGAATTTCGGCCACTACCCAGAACTTGTTGTAACTTCCAGAATCCATTAAACACATGATGACAAGACTAATAAACCAAAAAATAACTCTAGGACTAGGCCTGACCATCCCCAACCAGGACTAACATTCTGTCAAACACTTGGCATGAATGAAATCTACAGGTTTAAATAAAAAATCTAAGCATAGGGGTCTCATACTTATTTGAGATTCATTATGAGGCATTGTTTCCTTATCACTTTAGCTGTAGTTTCACCCATTATGCCATAGATACATTGTTCATTCATATACAAGTAAAAACATGATGGGAGACATACATAGCCACTATCATTATACATATTCATAACCAACATAATAACAACAGAAATACCAAGGAAAAAATAGCCATATAATCCACATATAAACCAATATAATACTCATGAGATAACAAGGAGAAATAACCTCATATTAGTGATGCAAAAGCCAACCTGGCATTAGACTACCATGTTCCACTCAACTGTAGAATGGTTGAGCCAAATATGTCTTCAGCCATTCACCCCCATGCCATATTCCAAGAATGAATGTGGGATCTCATAAAACACATCAATCCAAAACCATCCAGGGCTTCCAGAGGCCAACCATCTCAACCCATCAAATAGTGATTCCACCTCACAGCTAGACATCAAAAAACCATCATCAGATTGGTCTCTACCCAAGCCTTTACAGGGACTCTAGAGCGTTTTTCCAACCAAGGATCCAGAAACTAATAGCTCAACCCAAGCTAAAGGAAACATGATGACCAACTAGAAAAACAATGAAATGAACCCACAACACCATGGCTATCCAGGAAACGGCAAGGCTAGGAAAATCCACTATCAATCCAGGCAATCCTCCATGCCAATGACAGATCATAACCAAAAAACCACATGCATGTGTCATGCATACCGAAACTAGTGACGAAAGCATACATGCAACTCAGTACCTGCAAGAAAACCCGCTGCAACTATTGATCCCAATGTCCTCTTGCGCTTTCCTGCTCTTCCTATGGATTCTTGCTCCAAAACTCCAAGTATGCCACACTCTCCAAGAGTGCTCCAAGAAAACTCTAAGTGCCCAAGAGTATGAGAGAGAGATAGAATAGAGAGAGAGTTCCAAAACTGAACTGACCAAGCTTACCCACTGATCCTCAGAAGCCTTTTTATTAATGATGCCTCTATTTTCATTTATTTTTCTCCTCACATGCAACTTGTGACCTTTCACCTTCATTTTCTCCTAATTTCCTTTATTTTTATAAATAAAATGCTAATAAATGCCTCATGCCTTTCCAAAGCCTTTGCCTTTGCCAATTTCCTTAGCCATAATAACCAAAATGAACACCCACTAGGATGTCTTGCCCACCATTCATCTTGGAATACATGTCCCATCAACTGTGGCCTTATATATTTTTACATGGATTTTTAACTAGGGTCATTACAAAACCCTCCCCCTTGGGGGAACAATGTCCTCGGTGTTCAATGACACCTAACCAACAAGACTACTGACAACAAAACATACTTCCCATGGAGCTTTATAACACAACTCGTTGTAGTATTTACAATGACCATCTGTTAAAGAATGACAAACATACCATTTATTAGATCTTTATAACACAACTCATTACGATATTTACAATCCACATATACTTATACACATTTTCTTCAACCAACAAATAATCATACTGTCTATGGAGCTTTATAAATCCAGCTCGATACTATATTTACAATAATACACACATATAAACATATGCACATTTTCTCAACCAACAAATAAAAGGATATGATGCCTACATTTGCAACAAGGGAATATAGAGGCTCACACCTCCACCCTCAAAGTAATACCAAGATTTACCTCCTTCCCAAGAAGTCCATAATCCACTGCAAAGTCAAATTTGCATCCAATGTCTAGTGCTACAATCCAATGCCACTTGTCCTCTCAGTGAAAATTTACCGACTCATTGTTCCAAGGAACACTCCCAATGTGCATTGGATTCCATCTGGAAATGCTAATAACCAAAACAAATATATCTCTGGTCTTCCCTTCTTTGTTGCACAGTCCCTCGGGCAATCCGGTCACCCCTTCCATGCAATCACACACCTTCCAAGTTCCACTGGCACCCCCATCCCAAGTATTCCATCCCTTGGCAAGGCTTCCTCGCATTGGAAGATATAAAAACCAAGGCATATACCTACCTTAAAACCATCATACCAGTCATAGCATGCTCATGGCAATCAATGGAAACTATTGGGTACCAATATCCCACAATGGCACTGCTCCTAAATACTTTACCAGCATATTGCTTCTTGTTTCAATTCCTTTCACTGACATTGCTAATTCTTACTGTCAATTTCAACCACCCAACCAGACATTTCCTTGCTTCTTATACCAAGCACATAACTTCCATTAGATTTAAAATAAATTGAAATAAATTCACATCATACCTCATTGGTAGCTCGTCAATAAGGTACACTTGCAACCCTGTTTACTTCCTATCACAATTCAAACTAACATATTTGACCAAATCAACATGTATAAAAATATCACATCAGGTTAGCTCAAAACACAACCATCATAGATCAAAATCATGAATCACATGCAATCATCATAAATCAGAATCATAGATCACATGTAATCATCATAGACCAGAATCATAAATCACATGCATAATAAAACTGAAATAAAATACTGATACTTATCCTTTAATCAATCCTTAGCTTCTACCTTTGTCCTTTTTCCGTACGCACTCCGGATCGGTTTCCACACCCAACAAACACCTAGTGCCTTCTCCTCAACCATGTGCACATACACATAATGTGCATCACACACATACAACCACACATGACATACAACACCATGCAATACATGCACCTACACCTGACATACCACACATACACCTACACCCAATGTACAACACAACACATAAATACACCTACACCTAGTGTACACCAACACGACACATACATTTATACTTGATGTATAACACCACATAATACATGTACCTACACCTGTCGTACAACACAACACAATGCATGTACTACACATGGTACAACACAACGAGTACACATGTCACAATAACATGACTACACAATGCACATACATAGTACCACATGCACAAAACACAACATGTACAACATGCACATAATACCACATGTACACCAATACCACATGTACAACATGTACAGAGTACCACTTGTACAAAGCACCACCTACACAACGTGTACACAACATCACATGTACATGGCACCCCCTGCACAATGTGTACACAACGCCACATGTACATTGTACCACCTGTACAATGTGTACACAACGACAGATGTACACAACACCACATGCACGCCATGTACACGACACCACATGTACACAACACCATATGCACGACATGTACACAACACCATCTACACACTGTAACATTTGTACAACATGTACACAACACCATATGTACATAGCACCAATTGTACAACATGCACACAACACCATATGTACATAACACTGCATATACAACATGTACATAGCACCCTATGTACACAACATTGCATATCCAACATGTGCACAACACCATATGCACACAACACCGCATATCTATCATGTGCATAGTACAATATGTAGACAACACCACATATCCAAGACGTACATAGCACCATCTATACCCAACACTACATATGCAACATTCACACAACACTATCTGTACCACCTTGTACATAATCATTGCATAAACAACATGTACACACATTATATATACACAACACCGCATGCACACAACATCACATATGCAACATGTACAACATATACAACATATGCACAACAGTAGTACTACCAATTCCCAAGACTCAGAACATAAAAGGCAAGACAAGAACCAAACAAGAAGAAGACCATGAAAATCAATAACAATACGACACCAAAACAAAGTGGCAAGGCCTTTCACCAGACATAAACAAAACCACAACTCAAGCTCAACAATTCACAAAAGACCAAAAGCACAAGACTAGCAACAAACACCATGACTCAATCCCCATGGTTCCCAAGGAAAGCTCAACCAAAACCTTCTTCAAGATTTCATGGAAACCTCTCTTGCCATGCAACTCCCTGCATCATACTTCCATAAACAAATAACTGTCAGTGCATAAGTAAACATAACAATACTCTAGTTACCTTACCTTGTTGTGCCAAGCACGTTGCTTGCAAAGGAACACATCCACACCATCTCTCAATGAACTCCAATTCTTTGATAGATCCAACTATAACTAGCAACTAGTTGATGTACCTGTCAAATACATGTTCATAACTATAACACATTTCCACATAATGTCAAACAAAATCAAGGTTAAGAAGACTTCATGTATGCAAAGCACCCATTCGTTTGGAATTAAGGTTTCCAAACATGGCCAAAGGAATTCTTGTCCAATTCCTTTCTTTTACCTTTTTATGTTGTACAATAGAGGCTTACTATGTAATGTCACATCACCCAACTGTTAGTTATATAAACACATCAACTATTACCTTGTCATTCTAATACCAAACATGTTTCCTGCAACTCTTCACACGTGTCAACCACATGTTCCAAATATGAAGATAATCATATATATCAATTTGAAATCAACCTCTACCAAGACTAACAATCATGTCATAATCCATAGTCAACTCATAGTCATTAGACATAATGCTACAATTGTCACCTACTACACTCAAGTACATATCAACTGTCTCAACACGTATGTGTTAGTACAATCATCGTAAAACAAGATCATTTGAACGCATACTCATATTGTGCAATTCATCAAACATACAACCAACTTGCAAACATGCCATGTTAAATTAATCAACTAGACGACATAATCAAACATTCAAGCACAAAGTAGATGACATAAGCAAGAACATACCTTAATGTATCTTATGGGAGGCTATCTTATCTGCACAATCAACACGATATTACTTCACAACACAGCAGCTCAAACAAAAATAAGATCATGATATCCATAATAGTCACTAACTAACATGTTCACATCATAAACTCATAAACAATTATCATTCATACATAATAATCACATATGCACAGTGAGTCTAGATTAGTATGTCATAATATCACAACATATTAACTCATACCTGAATTTCATAACCCTAACCATCTGCATGGGACAATCCAATTTAGCATGATACATATAACATCAATATCTTAATGTTATAACCCTAATCATCAAGTTACTAGCATATACCAACAACAAGTTATATATCATGCACATCAACAACATATAACCTAATCATCAAGCTAACTATCATATAACAACAACAAGTTAACCTATAACACAATCAACAACAACATATAACATATAACATAATCATAAAAATTTAATCTACAACATACACATCAACAACATATAACTATTGACAGTGTTGGACCTGCCAACATTCAGGGGATCTCCCTGGTATGAAGTCCCAACTAGACCTCACACCATTTGGTGTAGGAGTCCCATCCAGTCTGATGGCCCGTTTCCATTATCTTAAAGTTTTGCCTTAGCTCTTGCTTGCTAGCACATGAGAATGGTCTTCTTTGTCTTCGAACAATGAGCTTCACGTGCCTGGTGAGTGCTAGTGTTACTTGTGCCAAGGTTCTTTCACCACAGAGGAAGTAGGTGGAAGTGAGTCTCTAGACGAAAGGGGAGACTCCCAACTCTATTAGAGACATACAACACAACATGACATGCGCAGCTTCTGGTGGAGTAGTCCACATGGATGTGACAGTCACAAATGCAGAAGAAGTGATAACATGTAAAACACTCAACAGAGTAGCCCGCATGAGTGTGATGATTTTTATAACAAGTTTACGAGAAATGTTATGTCTAATGTCCAGTGAGGTAGCCCACCCGGGTAGGACAATGTTAAAAACTTATACAACACATTTTCATAAACATATGTATTAGAACAACCGAAAAAGTTCAACTATTTAACATAGGTTAAAGTAAAATGCATTAAAAGTGTTCCAAGATTAGTTTTACAAACAATTACAATACATGTGTGAAAATGTGTTGGCCTGTTATCAGGCTTCTGAATTAAGCGAAAATTCTAAGACAAATTGGTACACCATACATCACTAACCCCATGAGAGGGCCGTTGGAGCCACTGCTCCTCAATTAAAATATTACAAACTCTGAAGGCTATGTGGGAGGAGCTAAGGTGAAAAGTTCTTTGCAAGTACAAATGAGGGGGTATTTATAGCCAAGGGTAAAACTGGCCCTTGTGACTATTCGACTTCCCTCATGACTGTTTGACTTATTTGACTCTTTAGCTTTACATTACTCTTCGTATGACATGTGGGTCACTTAGACTTCCATGTTACATTACATTGATTTACACAGTATGGCCCACAGTACTGATGTGGCCGACATGACTCATGACACGACTCGACACGACAGTGCTGGTATGTTCATGATGTTGTTGGTGTCCTTCTTGAGTTTCAGTGTTTTTGAGTGATGGATGTGCACTTGGTGTATCATAGCCTCACTTCCATATGGAAAGGTGTGCACAGTCTTCAATGGTCTTGGTGCTCACTTGATGTCGCATGTGCACGTCGCTCCTTTGCTTGTACTTTGGCATACTTCACATGTTCGTCTATTTGCGAAAATTTCTTCTCGCATGCATCGTCTATTCGTCTGTTCGTGGACATATCTCCTTGCATGTGCTCTCCTTGTTCATCTCGTTTGTCATCGCGTCATGTCTTATCCATGTACCTGTATCTGCAATCACTCATGACGAGACAAAATCAAATCCATAAAACTCCTAGTCTACCATGATGGATTGTCATTCGATTTCGGATGTAGATGAATGGAAGAGATGACAAGGCTATGAAACTGCGCAAGGCAGGTTTCAAGCTAGGATGCGGGCTTTGGGTATTGTTGGTGAAAATTACGCAGCAGTCACTAGGAGACTAAGATGGACAATGTGGATCAACAATGACTATCTGTGGGATTTGGCTCAGATCGAGGGTAAATCTGCACAATTTCTTAAGGGAAGCATCCCATGCAATAGAGGGCTTGGCAGTAAAATTGAGCAATTCATATGGGGAGCTCGCAGTGGTTTGCAAGAGGATTGTCAGGAAAAAATGCGCATTTTTTCCTAGGGAGTTGATGGCGGGCTACGGGATTGCTGGTGACAAAATCTACGAAATTGCTAGGAGCCTGACTTGCTGAACACCTCTGTGCAGTTTCCAAGCTGACAGAGATGTTGGTTAGCTAAGGCACTGCTCATGAAATCTATGCAGTTTTCTGGGTGAGCAGCCGAACGACTAACTAGTTGGTTGGCCAGAAAAAATATGCAATTTTTTGAGGGAGATAAGGACAAACACTGGATGTCTATCCGACCTGTCTATGTAGTTTACACAGTCAATGGAGTGGCAAAGGTCTATAGCTTTTGCACAATTTTTTAGGGGAGTGAGTCCCGGGGTCACTACCTAGTCAAACTCTCTGGTTGACCCGCAGGAAGGTTGGTTGATTATCTTGCAGGCAGCGCAGATTGAAATGGCTTGTTAGACACTTCTGCATTGTTTTAGGTGACAATAATTCTAGTCGATTCTGGGGTGGAGGTTTGGTTTTTAGAGGGTCATCAGATCGTTAGAACTTCAAAAAAATGACTAAGTGTGTGACTAAGTGAATTTGTGCATACGCGACCTTGCGAACACACATTCAACATGACTTAACGACAAGGTGCCTAAAATCATCAAGACAACATATACTCAACATGATTGACCAACGATGCGAATGACAAGCACGACGCTTGTGATAGATCGTTGAAAGATCGTGATGACACTTGCGCAACAATGCATACAACTTCATGTGTGAGTGTGATAGATGTTTACATAGCGAATACAACTTGTACACACGAAGTGGGACCTTGTGCATGACCAAAACATGGCTACAAGCATGACATTGTGACCAACATGCAAAAAGATGTCCATTGAATGGTCAAGCAAGGAGGGTGCAAAGACTCAACACAAGCTCATGGGGTGAGCCCGAGTGCTTGCAAACATCAAGTAAAAATCCAAGGGAGGCTTCGAAATTGGATGCAGGCCAAAATTTTGGAGGGTGTTGCAGTCGCTACAATACTTGGCGACACACTGGTTGAACTCCAGATTCTCTGTTTTGGTTCATTGAAAACATAGGACCTTGATCTCTTAGGGAGTATTGAATCATTGTGTGGGTTACTTCAGCTTCCCCACTTACCCCATGGACAGACATGGTTCACCTTTGCCAACTCAGTCAAACACAACAAAAATTTTCAGCTTGATCACAATGTTTCAAAATTGGGAAGGGTAGTTTGGCTCGCAAGTTAAAAAAATTCAAAGTATAAGTTTTCATCTCTGGTGTTGCTCTGCTACCAGCAGGCCTGGATAGTACCCCGGTAGAGTCACACAAGAACACACTCATTTCTCCACTGCCATCGAGCTTGGTCAGTACCTTGGTGGAGTTGCATGCTTCACCTCTCTGCGCAGGAAGCCTTTCTCTTCTTTTGCCCTTGTATTTTTTAAGAGGACTGTGCATAGGCACTTATTTATTTTTGGGGCAGAAGAGGGATCTCGAATTATTGAGAGGAGAAGAGGTTGTTCCTTCAGAGAAGCATGTAAGGCCTTTGACATAGGTTTACTCATTTATCTTTTCCCCTTCTCCATTTCTACTAGTTAGATAAGCTTGGACACACAAAGTAGAAAGTTGAGTATGGGCATGGGGTTTCCCAATGTGGACATGGGTTCATGGTTGGACCCAAGATTCCCTTACAGATAGCTTGTATTTTCCATCAATACTTCATCGGCTAAAGGTTATGACCAAGCACAGAGCAGATAGAGACAGAACTAGTTAAGTGCTACAGTGGCACAAGGATCTTTAGATCTCAGCCACATACTCATTCAAAAGCCAGAACTCAGTAGAGGGCAGCATTTATTTTCAAAACTAAAAATAGAAGGACACTAAACAAACAAAACAAAATGAAACAAAAATAGTAAGTAAATAAAAAAAAACAATAAGTAGCAGACAGACTATGTACACGGTGCAGGGCGCGGCTCGACCTACTAAAGAGAGAGTTTGAGATCTTGGCCATTGACAGGAAGGTTATCAATCCTCCCGTCAAGTGATTGCAAATAGTACATGTGAGGGCCAAGCTTCTTGTGAACAAGTATCAGACTATTAGGTTCTACTACCAAAACCTAGTGGTATCTTCAAAGGCCATTAGGTGTGGACAACATTCATGATTTAGATACTGTGTGTATCATAGGCTCCAATGATGGCACGAGGTACTTGTTTTTGTTTCGGGAGTGGTTAAAGTTTCGGAAATCAATGCATAAGCGTATTTCCCAGGATTTCTTATGTACATAACTTAAATTAGAAACCCATGTAACGTAATGAACTTTGTAAGTGATCCAAGCATCCAACAACTTAGTTAGTTCTTTTTGTAAAAGGGGTTAAAGCGTCAGATGTATTTTACCCATTTTTTGTTGCAATGGCTTGACTCCTTCTTTGATTGAAATCATGTGTTCGATTATATGTGTTTCACATGTACTTAGGTCATCATATTCCCACGCGGGCACATCCTAGTACTATTTGAGCAAGCAGACAAAAAATTGTTGCTCCTACAGTGTGTTGCGCGTACCAGGGTTGACGAACTTTGAATCGTGATTTGTTCCCAAGTTGATTTGTTCGTTCCTCATGGTGGAACTAGGGTTTTTTTGTTTCCTTCCCCTTGAAGGTGGATTTTCAAGTCATAGTGCTTGTTGAGAGAAACCACACCCTTGGGGATGAGGTTTCCTTTCTTGCCATCAACTGCAGCTTATAGGGACTGCTTGTGCTCATCTTCCTCAGCTCCTGCATCCTTGAAGGAATCAACATTGTCCGTGAAGTGTAGTATCTATTGATCATCACGAAAAGCGTGTAGCTTAGTTATGTTATTAGGGATAAAAGGCTTATACAGAATTTCAACAATAAATATATCCCTAAGTGGTGACATGCTAGAAATTGCATTTGCTAAGGTATCGTTAGTTGCATATCACATTCTTGGCACAACAATGATATTGAATGCTTGGAAGTTAGATATTAGTTGCCATACCTCTTGTTGGTTGCTTTTGAGATGAGGTGATAAACAATGTATGGTGTTACGTACTTGTCATATCATGATTTCTGCATCACCTACCACTTTCAGCGCAACAACGTCGAGGTTAATAACCTTTTGCAAGCCTGACATGACTGCTTCGTATTCAGAAATGTTGTTTGTGCACTCAAACTCCAAGTGACTTGAGATCAAGTGTTCCATGTGCTTTGGGTCAATCAATACACACCCGGCTCCAGAGCCATCCCATGTCTTTGATCCATCAAAACACATGGTCCATAGCTCATATGTACACAGACCGCTTGACGCGCTTGTACTACTGCTACTACTATCGCTACTGCTACTGCTACTGCTAATAATGTGACAATGCAATATACAAGTTTCATTTCCATCAGTTGGGCAAGGAAGGAGACCCAACTACGTGTCTAGTGGGGTTGGAGCTAACCGTGTGGGATAACACCCCAATGTTGTTTCCAAGAGGCAGTTGTCAAACATGAGCTCTGTGAAGGCCAATGGTTTGTTCTCGTCATTGATGGGAGTGACATTGTGCCTCATGTATATCTCTAATAAAACCCAGATTTCATTGATTTTTCCCTTTTACAGAAGCCACATGTGTGACCAGTCTATAGCAAAATACCCATTCAGCTTGCTAGACCAGTCTCTGCTGAGTAGTAAGCCATATGCTTCTGGTATGTCCACAACAACAATGTTTATGCACTGGTGAACTCGGCCGTCATGAGATAGTCGAATGATCACATCCCGAAGTTCACCAATGGTTGGTACAAATGTCCAATCGAGTTGGATGATCTGCGCAGATGTCTTGCTCCATTGTGCATTGATATTTTTGGTAATGTAGAGTGGCATGATGTTGGCTACCACGCCAGAATCAATCAAACTATTGTGAACATTACAGTTAAATATTTCAAATTAAAGCAAGAATGGAGGGCAAACATATTTTTCTTCTTCCATCCGGAGTGTGTTTATCACAGTTGAAAGTGATCCGAGAGGTTTTCTTACTCCCTTGCTGGTAGAGGTTGCGTTGTCCATTGATGTCTGCCCCAGTGCGCACAGCAGGATGTCCCGCTAACTCTGGATCTTAGCCAAGTTGAACAAATAGATGTTTGCACAAGTTTTCTTCATGTCTTCCACAATGTTGTAATCCAGAGTGGGTAGACTCACCGAGATGTCCAGGGTAAGACTGGTGTTCGTGTTGTCCAGTGGAGTGTTCTATAGTTTGCTACTCATGGACGTACTCTTGTCTGCTGCTATCTTCCCAGGATTGCTTTGTGTTTTCTGCTTTTGGACGGCTGGTGGATCAACCTTCCTCAGCAGTTCGAGCTTTTGTTTCATTTCCCCAAGTGTAGGGGGAGCCCCTTGACTTCTGAGATTGTAATGACCATTTTGATTTTGGGGACTGCTTCTCAGTGTTTGTATTTTGCGCTGCTTACGAGCACTAATACATGTTTACCACCTGCTTAGTGCTTGATACCTCATCAAGCGCAACATCTTCATCATCATTTGTATCTCCCGGTTTTCCCTACATATTGCTCACTACATCTAGTGTGCGGTTGCATACTAAGCCCGCAACTCACTTCTAGTCCGAACAAGACCCTTCTGAGTGCTCATCTTCAGGGAATGAGCAAAATTCATCATTCACGCATTGCTCTAACTAGAAAACTGAGTTGGAGATCTATGTAGTTTTGGTCAAGAAGTGGTTGTTGCTTGATGACATGCTTCCTTATTGTTGTTTGGGTGGTCGGTCGCTCACAGATGTGTTGATTGTTTGTCATTTGAGCTCAGACACTTTTGATGTCAAGTTCTTGACAAGGCAAGTAAGGGTTTCAATATCACTTGTTTCCTTGTCTTTGCCCTTGCTCACCGCATCCTGGGGTTTCCTCCTCACATCTCTGGAATCCTTCATTGGTTCTTCATCCTTGATCACTCCAATTGCATGCAGATCTTTCTCAACAGTGATTCCCTCTTTGCAGTTTTCTAACAATGTTGGTTTTGTAGCTCACTTGACAAACTGCGCAATGTTGGTAGGTAGTGCAGACGTGTAGTAGTCAACAATGATGGAGTCATGAGGTTTTTTGTCCATTGCAAACTTATTCAATATGCACAAAAATCTCTGATTGAAATATTTTACCTTTTCTTTCCCCTCCATCTTTAGGCTTCCCAATTCTTTGAGTAACATGGTTGGGGCCTTGTCATCAACAAACTTTTCCAGAAACACGTGTTTAAACATACCCCAGTTATGCATGGAGTTGACAGGAAGGTTGTGATACTGTACTGCTGCGTGACCATCGAAGGTAAATGGGAACAATCTACATGCAACATGATCATATCATACCTCAAGTGTCTGCAATTGTAGGTATAAATTTTCCAAGTGATCTTCTGCATTCACTGTGTTGTCAAGGTCAAAATTTGTGAGCATTCTCTCCTACTGCTTGGGCATATTGTGCAAAGCACCCAGGAGAGCTAATGGTCCCTGAGTCATCCATTCCAAGTTTTGGTCAGTCATGTATTCTTCTTCATCATCCTCCTCCTCTTCTTCAGAATCTGATGGTGTCGACTCTGAGTCTGTTGGTTCGTCTCCGCCCCCACCTCCTTGCTACCTTCCCCTCTGCCTCTTGTACCAAAATCTGAGCCCAAGCTCACGAGGGTGTCTCATTCTCCGTATTGGAAGACCGAAGGTTCCTCTCTATTCTCAATAGCCTCTGCCAAACCTTCGAGTGTGGCAATAACTTCTTCTTTCACTGATGATACAACAACTCCTCTGGGAGTGGTATTTGGATTTCTTGATGCATATGGAAGATCTTGTATTCCTGTTATCAGTCCAACTACTTTCACAAACTGAGGGGTAATGGGACGGACGAAGTGGAGATGCTGATAGGAAATTTCGCATTTATGCCTGGGAGGTGAGGAGTAACCCACTTTAGAGTTGCGTGTAGGTGAGAGGGAGTGTGAGTTACTACCTTGAATAGATGATTGATGAGTGGGGGTGATATTACATTCATCTGTAAACAACTGGTTTCCTTCCTTCTAGCGCTAGAAATGTTGATAGTGCTGGACCCACCAACATTCAGGGGATCTCCCTAGTATGAAGTCCCAACTAGACCTCACACAATTTGGTGTAGGAGTCCCATTCGGTATGATGGCCTGGTTTCCATTATCTTAAAGGTCAACCTTAGCTCTTTCTTGTCAGCACATGAGGGTGGTCTACTTTGTCTTCGAACTGTGACGTTCCCGTGCCTGGTGAGTGCTAGTGTTACTTGTGTTAAGGTTCTTTCACTGTAGAGGGAGAAGGTAGAAGTGAGTCTCTAGTCGAAAGGGAAGAAGCCCAACTCTGTTAGACACACAACACAACATGACATGTGCAGCTTCCGACGGAGTATTCCACACAGATGCGATAGTCATAAACACACAAGAAGGGATAACACATACAACAATCAATGGAGTAGTCCGCATGAGTGCGACGATAGTTATAACAAGTTTACAAGAAAGGTTTTGTCTGATGTCTGGTGAGGTAGTCCATGTGGGAAGGACAACGTTAACAGTGTATACAACACATTTTCAAAAACATATGTGTTAGAACAACTAAAAAATTTGAGTTGTTTAACACAGGTTAAAGCAACATGCATTACAAGTGTTCCAAGATTAGTCTTACAAACAATTACAATACATGTGTGAAAACATGTTGGTCCATTATCAAGTTTTTAAATTAAGCGAAAGTTCCAAGACACATTGGTACTCCATACATCACTAACCCCGTCAGAGGGGCATTGGAGCCACTACTCGCTCCTTAAAGAAAAGATTACATATGCTCAAGGCTATGTGGGTGGAGGCAAGGTGAAAAATCATTTACATGTACAAATGAGGTGGTATTTATAGCCAAGGGTAAAACTGGCCCTTGTGACTGTTCAACTTCCCTCATGACTATTTGACTTATTTGACTCTTCATCTTTACATGAATCTTCGTATGAAATGTGGGTCTCTTGGACTTCCATGTTACATTACATTGATTTACATAGTATGGCCCATAGTAGTGATGTGGCCGACATGACTCATGACATGATTCGACACGATAGTGCTAGTATGTTCATGTTGTTGGTGGTGTCCATGTCAAGCTGCAATGCTACTGAGTGATGGATTTTCTCTTGGTGTATCACAACTTCGCCTCCTATGGTGAAGTAAAATTATAAGTGCGGACACGAACGAATTCCTCTAGCCCGATAATGGGTCTAGCCACAACATATACATTCTATGGAAGATTTCCTTAGGTTAGAACCAATCAAGAGAGCCTACCTCTTGGTCTCTTATCCTGCTTGATGATTTCCTCGCTTGCTCGCTCCAAAAATCTCTAGCTTCTTTCTTCAAGCTCCTGTAACAAGTAAACAACAACAACATACAAACATAATAATAGAAAAATTGCAATTCAACCTACTTAACAAGTCAAGAAACATTAAGACATGGATATGTAATATTACAAAACACGTAGGAAACCAATCGATAGTTTCATATATTAATATCAAAGAGAGATTACAACCATTTGTCTTGACGTTGCAGTATTCCTCTGACGAGACTAGGTTCCCACACACTCCTGCTAGCATTCCATGATGGCTTCAAACAAAAATAGTTTTAAAGCTCTTCCCTTTAGGCTTCACTCCAAACCGAAACACTTCTGCCTCATACAACTAGATCGCTACAACTAGTAATAGCTTGCTTGTCTACTCCAAAATAGCATCAACACATCACAACTATAACACTCACACTCAGCCAAAACTATCAACTGTGAATAGTTTGTGTTTTGGGAAGAAGGGAGGTTTATATAGGAAATATGGATGGGAGATGGATCCTCTTCTCATGGGAGAAGGACTTATACCTTGAGCTAGTTCCATCATTATAGGGGAAAGGAGCTCAAACTATCATCCTCGACCCCATCCGGCCAAACCATTTACCAGACTTCCATTACAGAGCTTCTAGAGATCGAAGCTTCGGCTCTAATTTAAAAAGCTTTCCATAACAGGACTGACGCGACTGGAACACAGCTTAGTCGCTTCGATCGGCTCAAGGAATAGTGCTAATCTTTGCACATCGGCGTGGGGGAGACAAAGGCCATTAGTGTCAGTCTTGTAAACTGGGCAAAACAAAAGTTTCAAGGGAAATGGTGCAAAAGGGAAATGATCTGCTGATGAAGAGAGACATAATGGGAGTTTCTTCATGAAGGCAAAGCATGTGGGGCTCACTGTAGAGGTCCTTCAGGATCAAGGAATGGGGAGTACAGGGATAGTGACAAAATGTTGTGTAACAGATGCCCCTTAAAGCGTGAAGGTCGAGCTGGAGTGAGGGATGAAATGCTTTATAAATGAGTGCAGGGAACCGGTCTGCCATCGAAAAACCTACAAGCAAGTATAGATACATATACATAAACTGAGATCTTCGTCAAATGATACATGAATCGTGGCATGGACACATCCATCCAGAGAATGACCATGTAAATGGATCCAGGTATGGGCACAACCATCCATTAAAGAGGATCATAATGAAACCAAGGTATGGTCGCAACCATCCAATAATGAGAAGGATCACATATGATAACTATTGGTCTATTCGTAGCCATCCATATGAAAGAGACATGCATATTAACATAATCATGTCACACCACTTTGCAACCTGGGCTTTTTGTGATCTGAGCCCAAGGTCTTGCACTCCAACACGACCCGATCAAAGTATAGATCCTAACATGCGAATGGATGTGTTGACGTCGAACATGCTAGAAAGTTGCTTGATTACCAGTTAATGATGTAAACTGTTAACAAGCGAGAGAGAAACCATCAATAATGACAATGGTCCTCAAGGTACTATTAGCATAATCCATGAAATGTGAATAGAAGAACTGAATTCAAACACCCATGGAGTCACTCGATCGAAAGCCAATGATGTGAACTTGTTGTCGAGTGCGAAGAACTTGCCATTAGGGCATGCAAGCTCTAAGGTATTGGAAGGGAGTCTCTCAGTCAACTTTCCGGATAATGAGTTGAAGTCGACGGAAAGCGACCGTGTCGAAGGAGGGCCATAAGGAATCCCACATCATTGACTGTTATGAAACCAGCTCACAAAAAGATAGAAAAGATAGATGAACACCTTAGAAATAAACCTCTTCGAGGGGGAAGCCCCCTTTACATAACACAAATGAACAATTCTTGGATGATACAAATGACAAGACCTCCTTTATATATATAGGAGTCTAAGGGGTCATAATATAATCAGAGCCGACATAACAATAATAATGTAAGGGCACAATAATCACAATAATGGGCTTCTATGGGGCACAATAATAACAATATGGGAACTACATGGGAAAAACAATATAATAAGGGGGTTGTACTAATAACAATAAGGGGTTACACTAGTAGTATAGGGACCTAACATGCCCCTCTGCTTCAAAAAGTATTGTCCTCAACACTTGAGTAGTTCTTGATGCTTCTGTATAAATTCTTGTCCTCCCATGTGAAATCTTCAGTGGGTAAGTTCTTCCACTTGATGAGATACTCTGAAATTAATCTATTTCGTAGCTTTCGATTTCTCGGTTTTGTGACTACTTCAGGTTCCAATATGATTTTTCCTTCCTTGTCAAGTTCTCACAATACTGTTTGAACTGGGATCTTCTGGAACTTTTGAATGAGTTCCCACCCCTTTGGGCATATGGATATATGTAAGGCCTGATGTTTGGAGGAACACTTCGTGGAATCAAATGAATAGAATGATCATGATCACGAATAGGTGGGAGGCCTTTGGGAATCTCAAATACCTTGGAATGATTGTCCAAAATGTTTTGGAGATCTGGAGAAATAAATGATTTCAATGTGGGATCCTGTAGTGAACATAATTGTGCAATTACACCCTGTTGTTCTTTATTTAGAAGCTTTTTCATGCTGTTAGAGTTGATTATCTTTCCAGATTTTCCTTCAATACCCCTCAATTCAACTTCCTTTCCTTCCCAAAAAAATTTCAAGAAAAGTTCTTGAAAATTAAATGTTATCCTACCCAAAGATTGTAGCCATAAAATTACCCAATCACCTACATCAAAACATTTTTCACTCCGATGTTGATCTACCTGTTGTTTAATTCGATTCTGCACCAAAGTGGCGTTATCCTTTAAAAGTTGGAGAACTTCTTGTTGATGCTCGATGTGATCTTTCACTACTTGAACCTTTTTCTTCTTGATATGTCCTTCTATCTTTAGAGTTTGAGGAGTGGTAATTTCTTCCAATGCTTTACAAGATATGGTCGAATTCATTTCTTGATGCTCGATGTGATCTTTCACTTCTTGAACATTTTTCTTCTTGATATGTCCTTCTATATTGATAGTTTTGGGAGTGGTAATTCCGGCCAATGCATTACAAGTTATGGTTGGATTCATTTCTTCTTTCTCAGTGTGATCTTTCACTTCTTGAACTTTTTTCTTCTTGATATTTCCTTCTATCTTGAGAGTTTGAGTGGTAATTCTTGACAATACTTTACAAGATATGGTCGGATTCATTTCTTCTTTCTCTGGGGTTGGTTCTTGGTGTATATCCTCTTCTTTTGACGTTTCTTGATCCTTTTCTTCCTCAGCTCCACAATCATTGTAAAACAATTTCTTCTCAGCACACTTATGACCTTTAATGTATTTGTTATCACAATTGTAACAAAGCCCTTTTTCTCTTTTTTCTTCCAATTGTTGTGGTGTAACCCTTGTAGGTTGTGGAAAGCTAGGAGAAACAACACTTCCATCTTTATAGTTGTGACGGGTAGACTTCCTTGTTGCCATAATTTTGCTTTCCACTTTGTAACAAATCCCTTTTTCTCCTTTTTTCCATTTGTTGTGGTGTTGCTCTAAAGAAGGTGTTGCTCTTTGTATCCTCATAGTGTGCTATCATTTCCTCCGTGAAAATTGACCACGTAACAAGTTGTTTACGAGAACAAAGCCCTTTATACCATAAAAATTGATCCGGTTCTAAATATGAATATGCAATACATACCTTTTGTAATAGTGGTACACCATGTAGATCAAAATATTTCTCCATCTATAGTATCCAATTTACCGGATCCTTGCCATCAAACTTCCTCATCTCGCTTTTCCTTGATTTAAGGAGCTCGATCTTGAAATGACTGTAACTTCGTAATTTCGGATCTTCTAGTTCTAAAATTGTGACCTGCAGTAGTCCTTTGCGTCCTCTTTTTAATGCCACCAGTCTAATCGAAATTGGATTCTCCAAGGAAGAGTTATGCACAACCTCCCAAGATGACCTAATTATACACCTTTTCAAAATAGCAAACTTGTATGACATCCCACGTGTCACTGTTTCAACCTTCAAATCTGAAAACTATGCATAGAAAACTATAGTCCGTCCTCTTTCTGTAACTTCTTATGAAAATTCAATTTGTTGCTCAAAGAGAAAGTTATGATGATTTTTCCAAGGTCACCTGTTTAGGATGTAATTAGGGAATCAACAAAAACCCTAACTTCCTAAGATCATATATCCAAAAATACAGTGAGACAAGCTCTGAAATTCAGACCTAAGGTTCAATGAGATTTCGTCTCAAATGGATTTTATTTTTAGCTTTTTAAACATTGAAAAAATAAAGTTATAGTGAAAATTCCACGATGACCTGTTTGGAGCAGTGAAACCCTATAATCCAAAAGCTCTGATACCAAATGTTATGAAACCATCTCACAAAAAGATAGGAAAGATAGATCAACGCCTTAGAAATAAGCCTCTTCAAGGGGGAAACCTCCTTTACATTACACAAATGGACAATTCTTAGATGATACAAATGAAAAGACTTCCTTTCTATATATAGGAGTCTAAGGGGTCATAATATAATCAGAACCGACATAACAATAATAATGTAAGGGCACAATAATAACTATAGTGGGCTTCTATGGGGCACAATAATAACAATATGGGGACTACATGGGCACAACAATATAAAAGGGCATTGTACTAAAAGCAATAAGGGTTTACACTAGTAGTATAGGGACCTAGCATCGACGTGAGATGAGAAGATGCAAAATGGTTTTGGATGATACAGAGAATCAGAGGCAAGTGTAACTATAGAAAGACAACTCTTGAACATATCGGTGACACAACTGGAAGTTTGGCAGCTTTTGGATCCATGGGATCGGTGGTCATGATGACGTGGCAGAGATCAAATAGAAGGAAAAAAATTAACGGCCCACACCCAGGAAGGTCAACAATACAGAGGAGGATGTCCCAACCTGACACGAATCAAAGAGTTTCATGTTCAAGAGTGAGCTACTGACACGACTGATAGATTTCCAAATTTTTCCCCCACCATTTTTGGCGAGTACCCCAATTATTTTTTAATCGCAAGCTTGAAGGGGATAGAATATGCTTGCACTGTAAGTTCATCCTTAGGACGAATCTAACCTAGTGAGTTTAACAAGCCCTAGGAAGGAGAAGCTCATTTTCGTCATGGTGACAAATCCGATGTCATTTGATAGTTTAACAAGTCCGACAAAGGCGTAACTCGGTATCTTTTTCATGTTTAGACAATTTGAAAAAGACACATAAAAGAAAACTCCACATGGTCCCTTTTCATACATTTGTGTCTCTCGAGCCCGAAAAGGTAGAAAATAATACTTGAGAGAACCGCTTGACCATTTCAATCAAGGAATACCTTTTTCGTAAATAGTGCCTCCTAGCCCGAAAAAGGGGTAAACTTATACTAGGACCATGACATTTTGCATCCATTAATGAGTTAGAAATGACAAGGGTTCAACCATCTTTTCTCTTTTAAAGGGTTGGAAAAGAGCTGAAAGCAGACCCCCCATTTTTATTCTCTTTAACGAGTCAAAAAGGGATAAAATACTCAGCAATATTTTCATACGAGTTTAACGAATCGAGAAAAGAGTCAAAATGTGACTCATCGTCATCGTTGAACATCCATCACCTGTTGCTGCAAAGTAAGGCAAAGTGTATTATCAAGTCCTTGAGGAAAAATAGGTCAAAAATATTTACAAAACCTCATATTTTCATGAAAAAATGAATAAAAAAGGAAAAAGTAAATATATTTTTACCATTTACCATTTTACCTTTGTTTTGAAGACTTTTTACCCACTTTTTCCCTAATTGTTCCAGAGGAGATTGCGGGAGATTTGGGAAGTAAATCGACAAGCCATTAGTTCTAGGTAACAGCCAAAGCCCTGAGCTCCATTTTCATGCTATTTATTTCTATTTTTAGCCATTTTTTGGATTTTTAGGGAGGTTTTTGAAAATTGTTTTCGCCCTTGGTCGGCGTGATTTCCGAGAACAGAATCACGCCGGCCGAGGGTGATCTGCAAATCCATCCACACCGATCAGAAAACTATTTTTAAAACAGGCGCACTGGCACCATGGATAGGGAAAAACCCTTTGTTCTCAAACTGACAATTTAACTTTGAATTTTATGTGCCAAGGATGACTATTGACTCAAATTAATGGCTTTTGCGAGAGAGAATCACCGAAAATGGTGGATTGGAAGGAAAGGGAACATGAAGATGTTGACACCCAAGCAATGAAGGATCCAAATTGCCTAGAGGATTTTAGGTCTTGCGGGCTCCTCAAACTCTTCCTTACACCAGGAATGTGGGCCCAACCCAAGTTGCTTCGATACTTGATAAGCCTTTGGGACATTAATCGAGAGATTTTTCTCATTGGGGACCAGGAGCTAGAGTTGACAACTTCATATATCTATTTCATCACTGGAATGTCTCGCAGAGGTGAGCCAGTGAACTTGTATGGATCACGTCCGATCGGGGAAATGATATCTTCCCTGCTTGCCGAACACTCTCCTAAGGCCTTGAAATCCAAGAGTGGGAAGATAGAAATTTCCAGTGCGTGGGATTTGACACTGAGGGTGATTCTGTTGATCATCAACAGAGTGGCGGGGTCCCAGGAGGAACATGAGACTAACAAGTCGAAGTTCCTTTATGCTATTAATTGCACAAATCCTACGATCTTCAACAGGGTAGAGGCCATGAAGATGAACATCAAGCGCCAGTTGTCCAAGGCCAAGCAAGGGAATCTGAAGCAATTTGGATTCGGATCTGTACTTGTGACCTTTTCTCTAGAACGAGTGCCACTATTCTAGTATCAGTTGACTGAGGTAGATCCTCCTGCACTACACGATCCGCGGATGGCCCGCTGGAATTTTTTGATGCCTAGGCTCACTAGTGGTCAGCACATGTCATACCGACCTGCATTTTTCTCATGGCTAAGATGACAAAAGATCGTCATGGAGGATTAGCCATACAACAGCACTTATTTCCATGGAGATCTAGATATGCCCTTACTAGAAGGAGAGGACTTCGATGACGAAGGTAAAAAATAAAAATTTTTATTTTGATATTTTTTAATTATTTTTGGTATATGCATGCTTATAACATTTCTCTTGTTTATGTAGATGTTGGACCAGAGTGACCAGCCGGCATGTCCCCGATAGCCAGGCACGTCCCCCACCTTATTGATGTTGGCGCCCCTTATCAAGAAGGGAGTGACAACGAGGAGGAGATCATGAGGAACCTTAAGGGGTTAACTCATGGTATCCCGGAGTATGCTTGAATAGGAGACATGCCCCATTTGTACCAGAGACACACACTGGGAGTCTCAGATCGGATCCACCAACTGCCGAGTCGCGTTGCATGAGCTGTCTCGTGCTATCATGACCACCATGCTGATTATTTCCTAGGTCCAACACTTACATATTTTTAAGGCCTACATGCCACGAATGTATGAGGCCTGCGAGCCGCTGATGTTATTGTAGACGCACATATTATTTTTTGGGGTTCTGATGTATCAAACATTCGCACCATATATATATCTATATATATATATATATATATATATATATATATATATATATATATATATATATATATATATATATATATATATATATATATAGATATATAGATATATGATATTGTATTTTCCTGTCTATTATGGTACAAATGGTTTGTCTTATATTTTACATGTTTCATAAACGTCTATCCAACACGTAATTAGCTAATGCATCTGTCAATGTATTCATGCGTCTAGGAATATGATGATATGTAATATAATCAAAATGTCTTTCCATTAGACGGATACAGAGATACATTCATAATATTTGAGGGTTCCTAACAGAATATTGCCTGTTGAGTTGAAGGATGACAAGCTATGAATCCAAGTTGACAACCAATTCTCTGATGCCCAGAGCGATGGCTTCTGACAACAGTTTGATGACCGCACTGTATTCAATAATGTTGTTGGTTGTATGACCTAGGCAGATACCTTGAAGGTCAATCAACTCACCGTTGGGGTCATAGATAGCCCATGTCGCGGATGATAGGTTCCAAGTACTACGACAAGCACCATCGATGAAACCAATGTGAGAAGTCATAGACATCTGCAAAGCAAAAAAAAAAGCATAGTAAACAGGAAAATTGTTTGAAAATTATCACACAAAAACCACGCTGTACAAAAATGAATCACACACTAATTTACATAGGTAACCATGCAATATGACCTAAGCATAGTACCTTTTGAGGGAGTCCATGCTGGTACTTGGGTAGTTAATCAACATAGATGAACACTAGAGTTTTACCATTGCCATGACAAGTAAGCATCGAGTTGGCCAAATAATAGAGTAGAACTCATATAAGGCTTTGCCCCAATGCCCCCTAGGTGAGGGAGGGTTACGAGTCAGAGGAAAATCGGTGAAAACTCAGGGAGGGTGAAAAATCTTGAATCCATGAAGGGATAAAGGTTCCCTCAGTTGAAAGATCTTGACCATGTCAGGATAAACTGACATATCAATCAGCATCGAAGAAAGGAAATCTTCAAAAATAGTAGACATGACCACTGTGCAAGGCAAGAACAAGAAGCGATGATGAGTATAGATCCATGGTGGTTCCTCGAGAGACATGGTTTCCATGATACCTTCGTTAGCTGAGGAATTTCTTAGCTAAGGGATCAGATGATTCAAAAGTGCCAAGCCAAGGAGATTGAGAGTACATATCGAGAGAGGTCTTCAACATATGAGAATCAGAGGATGCAGAGTTCAAAGCCGGAACAATTTCCATGTAATTGACTTCGGCGGGGCTAAGTTGCATAACCTCACCCCAAGTATCAGCAATATCTGGTACAGGTATGACCTAGGGATCAAATTTGACCGAGATCATGTTGACAGAGGCAACATGAGGAGGTGGGAGTGGAAAAATTCCCATTAAGGCAGAATATTTGAAGAGACCTACCCCCACACTCTCATATTGAGTACCAGAGTGCTTAACATATGAAACATTTCCATCCAAGGAGGAAGAGGCAAAGAAAGACAGCTGATCAATAGTGACAATTTTCCCTTGATGGGGAAAACGGATCACATGGAACAAGGAAGAGGCCACGGCATGCATGGCATGAGTCCAACTTCGGCCGAGTAGAAGATTATAATTGAGATTGGTGTTAAAAATTTCTACTTCAACTTGCACTGTCTTGCCTTCCAGGGTGATGGCAAGGTTAGGTAAGACACTGAAGGGTCGCAAATCGTACCCATCAAAATCTTCCAAAGTGTTCAGAGACTGGTTCATTGTAGGGGAACCAATAGCCTTCCAACATGTAGTTGACATGATGCAAGTGGAAGCACCTTCATCGATGACAGTGCAGTGGATGGTCTTCTCATTAATGACTACCTGAATAAGAAAGGAAATATGATGAGGGAGCCATGGAACATGGTTCTCTAGATCGAAACATATCAAATTAGAATCGGTGGGATTGATGCCCCTGATAGCTGACAACAAATATTTCCGCTGCGATGGGCAGCTTTGGAGTACCTCGAGAGCTGACATGGCTGATGGCGCTTGAGCCAAGTCCTCAACAATATTGTAGTGTTAAGCAGCTCAGGTGTTGGGATTATACGAGGATTTCCATAGCACACCTTGAGAGGGTGGTCGCGTAGCGGAATCAGGGTTAGGGCACTCAATTTGCAAAGGGCCAGAACTCAAGGTAGAAGAAGAAGGTGCAACTTCTTTTTCTTTCCTAGCTTCTGGAGCTGGAGTTTGATAATCTTTCGACCGGGTAGCCACATTAATAGGCGTTCTCATCATGAACAGTTGAGATCCAAAGGAAGAAGATCGAGGTTGGTCTACCATTTGGGTCTGCTGAGACAGAAATGGATCTTTAAGGACATCAGGGGTCCCTTTGATTAGGTGACTAACTTCAGATCATCGAGGAAAATCCTTGGTGTAGTGATTCTCCTTGAAAATGAGGCAGAGATACCTAGGTTTCCATTGTGAAGATTCACCAGCAGACGATTTGGGAGGACCCTGTTTTGGGGCATCGCCTTTAGCTTAGCCTTTGCCTTTCTTTTTTCCTTTTGAGGATTTGTCCGTTGCAGTAGACTGGATAGCATGGACCTCTGAGGTTTTACCAGGGCCAGGTGGATTCTGAGATGAACTGGTAGGAGCAGCATTCGAGACCGACTTCTATTTCGAAGAAGTTTTAGTGGAGGTCTGGGATACTGAACCAATAACTCCATCAATGGGAGGAAAAACTGGTGACTTTGATGCTGCAAGATCGGATGATGGCCATAGAGCATTGGGTAGAAACTCATATAAAGTGCTAAACTAGGAGTAAACCAGATCCAAGTACTGAGCATGAGCGATGGCTTGCTCTTCAATGACGCATCCACCCATAGCTATATCACGAGCAATTGGGGATACAAATGATTTGGTAAACCATTCAGTGAGCAACTGATCATCTATCTCGAATTTGATCAAGCGACGTCTACGTCTCCATTCATGGATGTGATCAAAGATGTGTGTCATAGTATCTTGCTTAAGCAAAGTGAGCAAATAGGTGTTAGTTTCATAGCAAATCGGCAACTGAAAATGTGTGAGGAAAGCCATGGTTTATGAATTAAAGTCATGGAAGTACTTCGAGGTAACTCGATGTACCATTTTGCTACAGCACTCGTGAGGGTTCATTGGAAAAGACGAAGATGAATGGAATCGTCCACGTATGAGTTCGACAAGCACCAGAGGTGATATGTCATCACATGGGCTTGAGGATCTTCCTTAGCTTTTCCATCGAATTTTGGGCAATCACTTGGTATCTTGGACGGCACTGGAGGCCAGCATAGCGAATGAAGAATCAGATCATTCGTAAGGCACGATACATCTGACAACTTAAGTGTAGCCAAGAAAGGTAATTGAGTGTTAAAAGGCATGGGAGCCCGATAAGCGGGCCCAAAGGGAGGAGCCCATCCCTGCTGGTAAGGATTTTGGCCATATGGCTTCTGAGTCTGCCCCCAATGCGGCTTACCTTGACCATAGGGTGGATTTTGACCCTGAATACCTTGAAATTGTCTAGGCATAGGTTGCTAATAGACAATGTATGGGTTAAAAGGTTGTTGAGCCTATTGACCTTGGACATATGGATATGGGACCTGTTGTCCTGGAACATAGGGCCGATGAACCTGTTGTCCCTAAACAAGAGGATTATGGACTTGCAGCCCTTGGGAATAAGGTTGATACACTTTTTTCCCTTGGATGTAGGGGTTTTGTACCTGGTGCCCTTGGCCGACAAGATTCCGAACCTATTGACCTAGGACAAGAGGGTTCTAGGCCTACTACTGCAGGACTTGACCTTTACCTTGCCCTTGCAAGGGTTGACCTTGTTGGTATGTATACAAGGGTTGTTGTTGCCCTGGTTGGTTTTGTTGTTGCAAGGGTTGACCTTGCAGTTGCAAAATTTGTCCCTAGGGTTGCAGAGGTTGGCCCTGCGAGGGTATGGGTTGAGAGGTGTGTGGAGCATATTGCATTTGCTGCTGCGCGGCTTGCTACAACTGTTGTAAGGATTGACCTTGCGGTTGTTGCAGGTGACCTTGTTGTGGGATAATTTACCCTTATTGTTGCGTGGAGAACCCTTGCTGCAAAAAATGTTGCCCTTGTGGGAACAAAGGCTGTCCTGGTTGTTGTAATGGTTTTCCTTGTTGTTGCAAGGGTACTTGAATGGTGCCCGGGAAATTACCGAACTAAATCTGGCCATATCCAGGCTGGATGTACTACCCAGATTGGAGGGTGTAAGGTTCATTAACCATTCCTTGAGAACCATATCGAATGTAAGGATTTTGGTATTGGTTCTGAGCCCCATAAGGCTGCTGATACTAAACATTTCTCGATCTAGATAGACCAATGGGATTTTGAACTTGTTGGTACTGGACATTGCTTGACCTAGTAAGATCAGTAGGGTTATAAATAATACCAAAAGAAGGTCGGTTTATACCAAGCATGTGAGCTTATGAGCCACTCACATTAGTGGCCCCTGACACCATAGAAACATTCAGGTTTTGCCCCTCGGGCAGTGCTACAATTTGGCCACTAACTAATGGGATACAGGAACTGACAGAGACAATCTTTTAAACTGCTGGTTGTGACTAACATGTAACTGGGATCGATGATACAAGAGTATTTAGAATGGTGGGTTACGCCAGGTTTGAACTAACAGCTTGTTGGGAAGTCATGTTCGTGATGAATAGACCTGACATAGGCCTGACCTTGGACACCTGATGCCCATACAGGATTATGGTAGAGTGATGAGGCACTAGGTGCTCCTGAAACTAAGTGCCCCAAAGACACATAGTTTGGTGGAAAGTTGGTGGGAATACCTTCCGAAAAAGGGAAACCCTCGAGAGGGAACTATAATTGTAATTCTTCCCCCTCAATAGCATGTGGAGTAGAAACTTCAAACTCATTCAGAGATGTGACTAGGGCATCACTTTCTAGTTCCATGTTTGAAAAAAAACGATGACGAATAGCTGAACGGGTACTAGGGGATAGTTCCAAAGGAACACCCGGCTGGTCGTATGGACTGTAAGGACACTGCAGTGATATCTCAACAACATCAAATAGAGGGTTCAGAGGATAGATAACCAGTCCAAGTTGACCGTTAGTGGTTGGCGAGTTCTCTGGAGTTTGAACAGGATTGTCCAGAGATTTTGGGCCAAAATCAGCAGGTGACCCTGTATCAAAAGTAGGTGGAGGATGAGATGACAATGGTTGAACACTCAAAACAATTGCGAGTTCAACATTTTGGTCCTCAATTGACTCTAATAACTCAGGAAATGGCTCCTTAGACAATCTTTCAAACGGAGGAGAGGAAGAGGAATTGGGTGTATCAAATGGTTCAACCATGATGACCTTCTCTTAGTCAACAAAACAAATAACTTCAAGGCTTTAAAATGTCCTTTTAAGGGAACTCACGATTTGGTCAAAAATACTAATAGGATGTTTTGGATCATGGGAAATCAATTATTAAGATGCATAAAAGACTGATGCTCTTTCATTTTTTAAGAGTCAAGAAATAAACAAAGATGACTCTATCACTTTCGATTGGAAACGAGCTCGGAAGGATAAGTGCTCGAATGATATTTTAAATTTAATGAGTCAAAAAGATCAAATGACTGCTCTGGATGATCTAGGTAAACAAGATTACTAGGCAACCATGAACTGCAGCATACCTCCTAGCGAACCCAGAAGTACGAGCAGGCAATATCCTCGAATGCTGTGTTCGATGTATCACATTCACAAGGTGGCCGACTCAACTTCCTAAGGATAAAAGGATTGTGACCTAGTGGGGTCTCCTGTTATATACTCGATGGTATGGGGAACACAAATCTGTACTAGAGTTGTCTAATGCCGAAAATAATGATAGTTGGTAGGTTTAAAGACACCATAACATGTCTCTAGCCTAGACCTTCTAGATATGATCGTTATTGTCAAATGCGCCTTAGGTTAACTGAATTCATTTTAGAGTTGATCTTGAGTTAAGTTTCATTTTTTAGGTCTTAGCGATGCTACTCGAAAAACCTCAAATGAAACTAAATGAGACAAGACCCTTTCAATTCGATGAAATGCCTACACTAGAGAGGGTAGAAACTACTCAATCAAATGCAAACAATCAAGCAACTGAAAACAAAATGATATTTCATTACCTTACTTTTTCCAAAAAATAAACTAATGAAAAATGCATTCCAATTCCTAATTTCCTGACAAGCACTTATCTATTAGTCCTTTCAGAACGAAAAATTCTCTTCCTTTTTCAAATGTTGATGCAATTCTAGTCTTTAAAAAGATGCAAATTATCGTAACATAATGATGCAACAAGCTAGAATTTCATACTTTCTCATGAAATAAAGAAACAAACTTTTCACTTACAATATTTCAATCAAAAAGTTTTCGAGACAATGAGCTCTTCAAGCAGATGAAAAAATGAAAAGAGAAGTTCATTCAGATTAACCGACTTTACCAAACACAAAGCCAACAATGTAAACTATGCTGGAAAGAGAAGTTCAAGCTAGTAAATGAAACCTTTTTCAAACATGTGCAAAAAGAGGTCAAAGTTGTAAAAGGACCAAAAACAAATGCAAGGAGTAAACACACCTACAGCCTGACTTAGCAAGTTCACAAACTACTGAATGGGCGACCAACTAGATGCCCTAGTGTTGCTGGCCACTCAATGAATCAATCAATCAATCAAATAGGAAGATGACAAGACAACAAGTGATCCGGATTTAAGCAGGAACGCAATAGATTACAGAGATAACCATAAATACAGAGATGCGATAACCATAAAAACAGAGATGCAGCGGAAATAATACTTCATTTCATTAATAGAGAATATTGAAATATGCTTACAAATAGAAATATCCCAGCTAGGGCGACGGTAGCTTATCTCTGAGAAGAGATGTGTCGTCTACATGCCTCTGAACTGTTTCGAACTGTCTTTACAATGAGGCTCGAAGGCCTATTTATTATTGAGAAACAATGGAAAACCCTTCACATTCCAAAACCTAACCCTAGAAGATGAAACGCCAAATTGTGGGCCCCGTTTTGGGGTGAGATGGATAGCCAACTTCCCGGGGTCGCGAATTGGTCGTCTTATCTCCGTTTGACGCGCATGATAGCCCGTTGGAAATATCTCTCCGAGGACTACAACGGAAAAGACGATTTTTATCAAATAAATCGCTGGGGTGGATTTCCCAAAAAACGTCGTATAGGGCCTCAAAACGGCTCCGGAAGTTTAAGACCCGAAAAACTGCTAAAAATAGTAAACTGCACTATAATTAAGGAAAGTGAAAAACTGAAAGAGACAGTTGTGGGGGTCCAAATGGGATAGGTGGGTGGCCACCAACATCCACCTGGATCATTCCTCCCCCCTTAGGAAGCAATGGTCCCCATTGCGTTGAGTTCCTCCCTGAGATGAGGAAGCTTCTGCTGAGCTGGGTCTCTGGAGAGCTATTCTGCAATCTCTAATGTGTCCAGAAATGGTGGGAAGCATGGTCGACGACGGTCCACATTGAACACTCGGTGCAAGCGAAGGAATGGAGGAATGCTTTGCTTCAAAGCATTGTTGCCCGTAGCCTTGGTACTGGTGTAAGGACCATGTCGGAGTGGCCTGAGCTTCTGATGGGTTCTGGTAAGGCGTTCTTTCTGTCGATGCAACCAAACTTTGTTTCCCACCTGAAACTTGTGTGGTACCCCTGTAGGTGAGAAGAAGTTGTTCCTGTGTTCTGTTCTGACTGTATCCCTCTGTTGCTTCTGCTGCGTGGAGGAACCCTTAGTGGGGGTCATGGATGTAGCAATGATATTCCCCTTACTTTGGGAGCGAACCAGACAGAAAATAAATTTCCTAGTCTATGAGATGAGCTTGCTGCCTTTCTTAGCAATGATCAAAGAGGTGGCAGTAGGTGGGGCTACCTCCGGTATCCTGTATAATGAATTATCCAAAGAAATAATGACAACGCGAGGCCTTGACTCATACAAAGCATGTCGCCTCCACAAGTATGGCTGGCCTAATAGTACATCACAAACATCTAGAGGTGTAACATCACATATTACCTCGTCTGTGAAGGGCTTGATGCTGTAGGGAAGGCGGCACTGCTGGCGAACTTTGAGATCTCGTCCTTCGTGAAGCCACCCGACACTGTACGACTGCGGGTGTGGTGTAGTCGGTAGGCCCAACTGCTTCACGACCTCTGCTGAAATGAGGTTCTTTTGGCTGCCACTGTCGATAATGAATTGCAGTGGCAAACCCTTCACCCACATTTGTGAGTGGAAAAGACGTTCCCCCTCCTCTGGCTCTTCGGGCTCATTCTTCTAGATCTTGGCAGTGGCAACAGTGGCACTAGGATCCGCATCAATGATCTGCTTCCCTTTGCCATTCCCCTTGTCAGGTTTTGGCTCAGAGTCGGAACATGCATCTGATCCAGAAGCCTTCAACTCGGCCACCAACGACTGCTTGGTCCGGCACTCACTTGTGTTATGAGTGGGACTCTTGTGGAACTCACACCACTTCCCTGTGTCCTTCTTCGGCTTCGTTGTGGTGTTCTTTTCTTGTGGCTTCGAGGGGTTGTCTTGGGTCACCCCGCCTTGGCTTTGTCCTTTAGGCTTCGGATTTGTAGATCCAAAGTCTCGCTTCTTCTGTTTGAACTTTTGCTCGATTTTGACAGCGTATCGGTATGCTATGCCGAGTGAGGAGATGTTCAAGAACTCCATCTCTTACTGGATGTATCTGTGTAGGCAGCCACGGTATTTGAGTACTAGATGCAGCTCAGAATCTTTGATACCCAACTGTGTGCGAAGGGTATGAAAAATATTTGTGAACTCTGGCACATCTTGGTCTCGTCCTTGCCGCAGTGTGGTCCATTTGATGTATTTGTCCTCATAGCTTTTGACAGGGTAGTACTGCTCCTTGATGGCATCCCAGAAGTCATTCCAAGTGGGGGAGGCTGAAAACAGTGAGCCTGTACTTTCGTCCTTCTGCTCGCAGTATGTTTCCCACCAGTCCTTGACGTGGGGGGCTGCTTTGAGAAGAGCGAAAATAATCTTTTCCCGACTTGAAAATTCATGAACAGAAAAATACCCATCTAGCAGATTTAACCATTTTTCTACGGCATCTGCGTCTATTTGACCCTCGAAGATGGGGATTTCAAAATTAACTTGTACCTTAAACAGTGTGGCGTTTCCAGAGTAGCTGTTGGAAGCTGATGTGTCGCCTCTGGGTAGCCGCTGAAGGATCTGCGCAAAGCTATCCATCATCGCGTTCCTTTGCCGCTTGAGGGCTTCTTCGAGCAAGATTCTGATAGGATCTCCTGCCCCCTCGTCTTTCTTCTCATCCGCCATGGGAGGTCGTCGAGATTTGCGAGGTTGGTCTTGCAAAGGTTCAACCAATTCAAGCCCTAACTCCTTATATCCCGACCTCGTTGGGGACATGCAAAGAAAAACAAAGAAAAAGCAGACCGCTCTGATACCACTGATCCAGATTTAAGCAGGAACGCAATAGATTACAGAGATAACCATAAATACAGAGATGCGATAACCATAAAAACAGAGATGCAGCGGAAATAATACTTCATTTCATTAATAGAGAATACTGAAATATGCTTACAAATAGAAATACCCCAGCTAGGGCGATGGTAGCTTATCTCTGAGAAGAGATGTGTTGGCTACATGCCTTTGAACTGTTTCGAACTGTCTTTACAATGAGGCTCGAAGGCCTATTTATTATTGAGAAACAATGGAAAACCCTTCACATTCCAAAACCTAACCCTAGAAGATGAAACGCCAAATTGTGGGCCCCGTTTTGGGGTGAGTTGGACAGCCAACTTCCCGGGGTCGCGAATTGGTCGTCTTATCTCCGTTTGATGCGCATGATAGCCCGTTGGAAAGATCTCTCCGAGGAATACAACGGAAAATATGATTTTTATTATATAAATCGCTGGGGTGGATTTCCCAAAAAACGTCGTTTAGGGCCTCAAAACGGCTCCGGAAGTTTAGGACCCGAAAAACTGCTAAAAATAGTAAACTGCACTATAACTAAGGAAAGTGAAAAACTGAAAGAGACAGTTGTGGGGGTCCAAATGGGATAGGTGGGTGGCCACCAACGTCCACCTGGATCAACAAGCAGGCAAAACCAAATGAAAAACAACTTTCTAATCAGGGAGAAAACAATCCAAAAATCTCACAGGGTCAAAAACACAAGAGCAGAACACACTGGGCAAGACTGGGGTTGAGCCCTAATCTTCACTTACAGGCATTGGCACGACTGCCTAACTGACAACAAGCACCAGAGCTGGTCGGCACAACTGTTCCTCGACAATTCGAGCTAGTCAGCGCGACTGTCAGCAGATTAAGAGCGTTGGCCGAGGTAGCTAAGGAAAAATAAAAATTAAAAATTAAAAACAGGGACCAGATCTGCTACTATGAATTTTAGACTTAGGCCAGTACGCAGGAGAAAAGAAATAGAACCAAAGGGAAAATGTGAAACTAGAAAAGTTCTCATGAAATCATGGAATCCAAAACAAACAAAAGGATTGGGTTCCCCACGGAGTCGCCAATTTGTGGTGAAGTAAAATTATGAGTGTGGACACGAATGAATTCCTCTAGCCTGATAATGGGTCTAGCCACAACAAATACATTCTATGGAATATTTCCTTAGGTTATAACCAATCAAGAGGACCTACCTCTTGGTCGCTTATCCTGCTTGATGATGTCCTCGCTTGCTCGCTCCAGCAATCTCTTGCTTCTTTCTTCGAGCTCCTGTAACAAGTAAACAACAACAACATACAAACATAATAATAGACAAATTGCAATTCAACCTACTTAACAAGTCAAGAAACATTAAGAAATGGATATGTAATATTACAAAACATGTAGGAAACCAATCGATGGTTGCATATATTAATATCAAAGAGAGATTACAACCATTTGTCTTGACGTTGTAGTCTTCCTCTGACAAGACCAAGTTCCCTCACACTCTTGCTAGCATTCCATGATGGCTTCAAATAACAATAGTTTTAAAGCTCTTCCCTTTAGGCTTCACTCCAAACCAAAACACGCTTCTCCCTCACACAACTAGATGGCTACAACTAGTAATAGCTTGCTTGTCTACTCCAAAATAGCATCAACACTTCGCAACTATAACACTCACACTTAGCCAAAATTATCAACTATGACTAGTTTGTGTTTTGGGAAGAACGGAGGTTTATATAGGAAATATGGATGGGAGATGTATCCTCTTCTCATGGAAGAAGGACTTATCCCTTGAGGTAGTTCCATCATTGTTGGGGAAAGGAGCCCAAACTATCATCCTCGACCCCATCCGACCAAACCATTTACCATACTTCCATTACAGAGCTTCTAGAGTTGGAAGCTTCAACTCTAATTTTAAAAACTTTCCATAACAGGACCGACACGACTGGAACACATCTCAATCACTCTGGTCAGCGCGAGGAATAGTGCTAATCTCTACACATCAGCGTGGGGGAGATAAAGGCCATTAGCGCTGGTCTTGTAAACTAGGCAAAACATAAGTTTCAGGGGAAATGGTGCAAAAGGGAAATGATCTACTCATGAAGAGGGACATAATGGGAGTTTCTTCATGAAGGCAAAGCATGTGGGGTTCACTATAGAGGTCCTCTAGGATCAAGGAATAGGGAGTACATGGACAATGACAAAATGCTATGTAACACCTCCTTATGGAAATGTGTGTGGATTCTTCGATGGTCTTGGTGTTCGCTTGATGTTTTATGTGCACATCGTTCTTTTGCTTTTACTTTGGCATGCTTCACATGTTCGTCCATTCATGAAAATTTCTTGTTGCATGCATCTTCCATTCGTGAAAAATTATCCTCGAATGCATCGTTCATTCATTTGTTCACGAAAATTTCTCCTCGCATGCATCTTTCGCTCGTCCATTTGCGAACACATCTCCTTGCACGTGCTCTCCTTGTTCATCCCGTCCATCGTTGCCTCATGTCTTATCCATGTACTTGTATCTGCAATTATGCATAACGAGACGACATCAAATCCATAAACCTCCTAGTCTACCATGATGCATTTTCATTTGATTCCGGATGCAGGTGACCGAGAGAGAGGACAAGGCTATGAAACTTCGCAAGGCAGGTTTCAAGCTGGGATGCAAGCTCCGGGAACTACTGGTGAAAATTGCACAGAAGTCACTAGGAGACTAAGATGGACAATCCGGATTAGTAATGACTATCTGCGGGATCTGTCTCTACTGAAGGGAAGATCTGCGCAATTTCTTGTGGGAAGCAATGTAGGCAGCAGAGGGTCTTGGTAGCAAAAACTACGCAATTCCTTCGGGGAGCTGGCGGCGAGCTACAGGAGGCTTGCTGGGAAAAATATGCATTTTTTTAAGGAGATGGCAGCGAGTTACGAGATTGCTAGTGACAAAAACTAAGCAATTGCTGGGAGGCTAGCCTACTGAACACCTTTCCACAGTTTCTGAGCTGAGCAGGATGCTCGGCAGCTGAGGAACTGCTCATGAAATTTGCACAATTTTCTGGGTGAGCAGTCGTCCGACTAACTAGGTGGCTAGCTGGAAAAACTACACAATTTTTTGAGGGAGATAAGGATGGACATTGGGTGTCAGTCTGGCCTGTCTGTGCAATTTCCTCAGTTAGCAGAGTGGGCAAGGTCTACATCTTTTGCACAATTTTTTAGGGAAGTGACTCCCGGGGTCACTGCTTGGTCAAACTCTTTGGTTGACCACCAGGAGGGTTGGTTGATTATCTTGCAGGTAGTGCAGATTAAAATGGCTTGTTGGACACTTTTGTGATATTCTAGGTGACAGTCAGTCGAGTCAATTCTGGGTTGGAGGTCTGACTATTAGAGGGTGATCCGGTCGTCAAAACTTTAGTAAAATGACTAATTGTGTGAGCGAGTGAATTTAGGCATACACATCCTTGCAAACACACACTCAACATGACTTCACGAAAAGACACCTCAAACCATCAAGACAACATATACTCAACATGACTGACCGATGGTGCAAGCGACAAGCGCAATGCATGTGATAGATCATTGAATGACCGTGACGACGCCTGCGCGATAGTGCATACAACTTCGTGTGTGAGTGTGGTAGATGTTTACATAGTGAATACAACTTGTACACACAAAGTAAGACCATTTGGATGACCAGAACATGGCTACAAGCATGACATTGTGGCCAGCATGAAAATAGATGTCCATTGAATGGTCAAGAAAGTAGGGTGAAAAGACTCAACACAAGCTCATGGGGTGAGCCCGAGTGCTTGCAAACATCAAGTAAAAATCCAAGGGAGGCTCCGAAATTGGATGCAGGCCAAAATTTTGGAGGGTGTTGCAGCCGCTACAATAATAACATAATCGTCAAGTTATCTAACATAAAACAATAATAGCAATGCATACAACTACATGTTACTATAATTCATGACAACCCAACACGTGCATATAACTATACTAATCAACTAGCATCTATCATTTATGTAGCCATAACATCAATAGACATGTAGATAAATCTAATGCATATAACAATCCATTAACTAACATACATGTATAACCAACATACAAACCTGTATGACAACATGCTCTTGCCCCAAAGTCTAATGCCGCAACCTCATCTTAATGATCTGCATCTCTTGCTCTATCTTTGCCAACTACATTAGCATCACAATATTCCAATATCATCATGACCACCTAATTTCATACAACTACCTCACAATGGATGTCTAACGTACCACGCATGCATAACCATAACCATGACAATGCATGCATATAGACAGCGACATGCATAACAATGCATATACACCTATACACTCATGACGATACATCCCACCATCCACCTTCACATGGAAACATCACTACAACCATGATGAACTACATGCAAATGCAACAATGACATGGACTACAAGCATAAGAAACACATATGCAACTGACATGAATGCATGACCAACACACCGTCTATCCAGTCCGAGGGGTGAACCGTGCTCTGATGTCGCTCTGTGGTATCACATATGACCCAAAGACAATGCAACCCACTCTGATACCACTCTATAACACCCTTATCCCAAGCTTACCCAAGTAACCAGCCAACTGGGGTAAACATGTGATGAGAATTCACCATGATATGATTCTACCTCTCAACTCACGTTAAGGAAGTGGAAATGATGAAAACACACCTTCAACATCATCAATAAGACTCCTAGGAACCATGCCAACCTTTCTTCTAACCAGCTGCTAGGTCCCACTATTTTTTTAGACCTCTTGACCTCTGGATGCTTACATTCTATGGGCATGCCAACACCAAAGAGCTCTGGATGCTCCCACAAGTCGCATGCTAGCATCCAGGGACTATTTCCAGCAAACCTGTGCCAAAGTCCAGGGAATTTAAGGCACTTTTCAAGCCTAGAAATATGGGCACTACCCAGAACTTGCTATAACTTCTGGAATCCATTAAACACATGATGACAAGACTAATAAACCAAAAACTAACTCTAGGATTAGGCTTGAACATCCCCAATCGGGACTGACATTCTATCAAACACTTGAATGAATGAAATTTACATGTTTAAATAACATATATAAGTATAGGGGTCTCATATTTATCTGAGATTCACTATGTGACATTGTTTCCTTATCACTTTAGCTACAGTTTCATCCATTAGGACATAGATACATTGTTCATTCATATACAAGAAATAACATGATGGGATCCATATGTAGTCACTCTCATAATACTTATTCATAACCAACATAATAACAACAAAAATACCAAGGAAAAAACAACCATATAATCCACATATAAACCAATATAATACTCATGAGATAACAATGATAAATAACCTCATATTAATGATGTAAAATCCAACCTGGTATAGGACTACCACGTTCCACTCGACTGTAGAATGGTTGAGCCAAAAATCTCTTCAGCCATTCACCCCTCTACCATATTCCAAGCATGAGTGTGGGATATCATAGAACACATCAATCCAAAACCATTCAGGGCTTCCAGAGGCCAACCATCTCAACCCATGAAACAATGATTCCACCTCACGACTGGACATCACAAAACCATGATTAGATTGGTCTCTACCCAAGCCTTCCAAGGATCTAGAGCCTTTGTTCCAACTCAGCTTCCACGACTAGTAACTCAACCCACAACTATTGTCGATCTCAAGAGAATTTGTCCAACAAAGGCTCCTAGACTAGTAACTCAACCCACAGCTACTGCCACTCTAGAGCGTTTCTCAAACCAAGGCTCCAGGACTAGTAACCCAATCCACCAAGGGCTCCAAAGCATTTTTCCAGCCAAGGCTTCTTGGACTATTAACTCAATGCAAGTTGTTACAGGGCTTCCAGAGCATTTTTCAAACCAAGGCTCCAAGACTAATAACTCAACCCAAGTCGTTACAAGGCTTCTAGAGTGTTTTTCCAACCAAGGCTCGAGGAACTAATAACTCAACCCAAGCTAAAGGAAACATGAGAACTGACCAAAAAAACAAAGAAATGAACCCACAACACCATGGCTATCCAGAAACTGGCAAGGCTAGGCAAATCCACTATCAATCTAGGCAATCCTCCATGCCAATGACCGATCATAACCAAAAAATTACATGCATGTGCCATTCATGTTGAAACTAGTGAGGAAAACACACATGCAACTTGGTACTTGCAAGAAAACCCATTGTAGTTGTTGATCCTGATGTCCTCTTGACTTTCCTACTTTTCCTGTGCCTTCTTGCTCCAAAACTCAAAGTATGCCACACTCTCTAAGAGTGATCCAAGAAAAATCTAAGTGTCCAATAGTATGAGAGAGAGAGAGAGCTCCAAAACTAAACTTACCAAGCTTAATCACTGATCCTCAAAAGACTTTTTAATAATGAGGCCTCTATTTTCTTCATTTTCCATTATTTTCCTTCATTTTCCTTCTCACATGCAACCTGTGACCTTTCACCTTCTTTTTCTCCTCATTTCCTTTACTTTCATAAATAAAATGCCAATAAATGCCTCATGCCTTTCCAAAGCATTTGCCTTTTCCTTTTCCAATTTCCTTAGCCATAATAACCGAAATGAACACCCACTAGGATGTCTTGCCCACCATTCAGCTTGGAATACATGTCCCATCAACTGTGACCTTATATATTTTTACATGGATTTTTAACCAGGGTTGTTACAAATGGGATGTTGCAAGTTTGGTAATGTCAGAACTGGTGCTTGATTGATATTCTTCTTTAGCTCCTCAAAGGCCCTATGTTGACCCTTTCCCCACTAGAAACTCTTTCCACTTATTGTTATGGCATGGAGTGGCACTGTTATTGCTGAAAATGAGGCTATGAATTTCCTCAGGTATTGTTCTACCCTAATGAAACTCCTGACATCCAAAACATTAGTAGGCACAAACCATTTCATGATGGCCTCCATCTTGGTAGGATCTATATTCAACTCTCCTCCACCTATCACATACCCTAAATACACCAAATGATGCTATACAAACTCACACTTGTTGAGATTTTCTGGCAGATGGTGCTTCTTTAATGTCTCCAACACCTATGTCAAATGTGAGATGTTCTCTTCCCATATATCATTGTATGTGAGTATATCATCAAAATAAAAAATAACAAATGAATTAATAAAAGGGATAAGTACATCATTCATCAATCTCATAAATGTAGTCGGTGCATTGCATAGGCCAAATGGCATGACTAACCACTCATACAAACCTTGTTTGGTTTTGAAGGCAGTCTTCTAGGTACCTTTTTCTCTTACACGAACTTGGTGATATACAGACTTTAAGTCCAACTTGGTTTAGTATTTTTCTTGTTGCAACTGATCCAACAAATCATCTATTCTTGGCAGGGGGTACCTATTCTTAAGGGTGATTTTGTTCAACTCCCTGTAATCTATACACATTCGCCAAGTCTCATCCTTGTTTTGCACAATAATGATGGGTGAACCACATGGTGATGTAGCCAGTCGAAAAACACCCTGTTCCAGTAGTTGTTGTAATTTTTTCTTCACCTCACTTACTTCTATAACAGATTTCCTATACAACCCAAAGTTTGGCAACGGGGAGTCCAAAAATAGCTAGATCTCATTCTCCACTTCCCTCATAGGTGGTAACCATTTAGGCTCTTGGAAAAAATCCCTATATTCCTATTACAACTCTTCAAGTTTCTATTTTTATTTCTTAGTACACCCCTCCAGGGATACCTTGTCTATTATTGACTCTTCTACATATTGATTTTCCATTTAAAATAGTAAAACATACTTCTTGTTGGAACTGATCAATTTCTTGGCTTGGATGGCACTTACCAATGAAATTTTTGACTTTCCTTTATGCACATTTATAGTGAACTATTGTCCATCCTTGATGAGCCAGTATTACTTTGATTCCACATGAATATTACATCTCACATGTACATGTAGGGACTCCCAGACACAACTCCACATAAATCACTAAGGGAACCACAATTAGTTCTACTTCATCAATAAAATCAACACTGATTGCACTATTTTGTTACCTTAAGCTTTGCAACCTTATTTACCCATCCCAGTGGATATGGGCTTGGATGATCACGAACTTACAATCCCAATTTCTTGACTAGCTTTGCTGCAATGAGATTTTCCTACGATCCCGAGTCAAACAAAGCATCAATATTTGTCTTCTTGATCTATATATTTATATGGAAGAGTTTGGTCATTTATTTCTCTTTCTATTGCTGAAGGCTACTCAGATTAACCTCCTTCTACACTGATGTACAAAAAATATTCTCATCCACATCCAAGCTGCTTTCAACTTGGTTTCTTGAATCAATGGCCATGAGATTCTTCTTCTTATTATCTTTCTTTTTGTTCTTCGGGTTAAGCTCTAGATGCAACTTCTAGCACTTCTCCTTTGTATGGCCATCAAAGTTGCAGTGGTTGTAGTGATTACTAGGATCTTTGCATTGTTGTATTGTGGCTATTGTTCTTTTTCCTTTTTTCTTCTTCTTCCCCTCCTTAGAATTGTCCTATTGCTCCTTCTAATTCAACCCACTTGATTTTTCTTTCTTCAAGCCTATGTTCTCTAGATATTGTTCCTATACACAAGCCTCATCCACCGATATAGGCTTGAACAACATCACTTGATCTTGAAGATGGCGATGTAGACCCCCCAAATATTTGAGGTGGTTTCTTTGGGGAGATACCCACCATTATGGCCATCTTTCTAAACTCTATGGTGTAATCCTACACACTTTGCCTTTTTTTCTTCTTAAAATAGTGCCACTAGATCCACTGGTCCTCTACATACCCAATAGGGTAAAATTGTGACCTAATGAGGGTTTTAAATTCCTCTCACTTAGTCATTGGAGGCTCTCCATCCAACCTTAGGGTATCCATGTGGCTTTTTCACCAAGCCAGGGCATGACCCTCTAATTTCAGTTGCACAAATGAAATATTTTGTTCCTCCTCTATTTGAAGAACATTGAAATACACTTCTAGTTGCTGCAGCTAGTGATTTAACTTCAGAGCATCGATCTCACCTTGGTAAACCTTAATATCAAAATTCCTTCCATTTTGAATAGGGACTATGAATGATTCATGACATTCAAACTAGGTTGATATTTTTCAGGTTCTTTCTTCGGTTGGTTCTTCATTTCTTCCTAATGTCCTGATCTCCCCTCTAATTTTTCCTCAACAATAGAATCCCCATCTTATCTTAATATCTTAAGATTTTTGTTGAGGGTCATCATGATAAGATTTACATTACGATCTATATTTCCGACTTGTTGTTCTAGCCACAAAAAAATTCTCCTCTGCAGGATCATGAGGGTTATTTACATATTCAGAGGCCATGGTTAGGGTTTTACGATTTTTGGCCTAAATGATCTAGATCCCCTGCAAATCTCCAAAAATACCCAAAGAGACCTACTCTAGTACTAATATGATCCATAAACTACCATGGATATTCCACTAGATAATTCGTCACAAAATATCTGATAAAATTATACTTGAAAAATCCAAAATCTACACTATTATAGTTTTATTTCTCTTTAGATTTATAGATATGTAGACTATTGTTATAATGTATGCATGCATATTAAAATTATGCAGAAAAATACAGAATAGTGAAATAAAATATCACACACACATTTGACACAAGATATGACCTAGAAAACCCTTTCGAGATAAAAACCTAACTATAAGGTGAGGTTGCTCTACTCTCTTTCTCTAAATAGAAAATGCTAGTGAGTATAAAGAATTATAGTATGTGACCTATGGGAAACTACAATGCACAAATCCTCTCTTTTTTCTCTATCTCCTATCCCTCTTGGCTATTTTTTCTTAGCTATGTAGTAAATTCCCTAGAAATAATGGAAACCCTTTTCCTCCTAGCGGCCCAATTATAACACAACATGATAGCCTACTAGTGGTTAGGTTTGAATACCTAAACTCTTAACAAGAGTTACAATACAAACTCTTCTAGAGTATTATTTATCATAATCATGTTTCCATCCCATTTTACATGAATAATAGGGGTTTATGTGGCATCCCCTCAAATTATGGTGGTGAAAACATGAAGGTAAACTTATGAGTGGCATAACGTTCACATACATACTCTAATTGACATGATTCTGACATTGGAAAGGTCTTTGTGGGTAGAATAGGAAAAAAAGGTGTTGCACTAGAGCGAAAATTTTACCCCCAAAAAAATCATTTTATTCCTCAAAATGTTCCTAGAAGGTTTCAGACCTCGTTTTGCAAAACTGGGTCCTGCAGGTAAAAATGGTCTAGTGAGCTAATTCCTCCACTTTTTATTATTTTAAAAGCATTGAGATGGATGAAAAACAATATAATGATCCAATATGTATCAGAATACCTCTCCAAGATGATTTAAACTTATAACTACATACAAATTTGAGCTATATCAACCCTTTTTTGTGCTTCTCAACACCCAAAATGACAAAAAAAACATAACATTGCCAATATTTTCACTTTCACAAAAAAAAGACATCTAGCCCTTCAAATGATCAAAATATGGAGATATAAGCAATAATCAAAAAACATACTAGAAAACCTCAAGGGAAAACCTTCCTCTCTTAAACTCTTGAGATGATAATACTCCTACCTACAAAGAAAGAGCTTATTTCAATAATTTATGAAGTTTCTTGTTGAATCCCTTGTATATATGAGTAAAGGAAATAACAAAATGCCTCTATTTTACTTTCATTATCCCACTCATTAAAGAATACCCAAGCCATATATTTATAATATTATGAGGCCTCTACATTTTAAATTTTGTGGGTTAACCTACATATCCATATACAATTTTATGGAAGACATGAATGGTATGGATTCCATTTGCTTGAAAGATCATATCATTTTTCACTAACCATACCCCTCAAACCACATAGCAAGGAAGTGTATACCATCTTTCAAAGAAATCCTTAGGGGAATATCCTCTCTATTCTGCATGTATTCCTAATATTTTAATTGCTTCACCTCATACATCTTTTACGTAAGGGAAATGAATAAATAAGTCACATTCATAGTCTCTTCATCTCTTTTACACATAATATGCCAAGCTAGATGAACCCAATTTCTTTCTTTTCCATTGTCCCAGGTAAGTATTTAATTTGACATGGATAACCATAAGAAAATACTTATTTTGAAAGGACAATTTAACTTCCATATTTTTACCTATCACCATTTCCTATTTATTGCTTCATCCTATTCCATATTTGCATCATATTTATGCTTAGGCATGAACACTCGAGCATTTACTCTTAGACCATTTCGATTCATATTCATCCTCATTTAGTTTTTGAGCACAACTCTTTAGACTTTGAATAGACTTATTCCATTCCTTAGCTAGATCTCCTTGCAAATTCAATTGATTAGCAAATTTCCAACCTTGGATCCATAGAGAATTCATACCTAAAACATTTGGATCTACCAATTTGTAAATATTTTAATTGTAATTGTTAATAGAAAGTGTTCAAAATTTTGAAATTTGTATAGAACCCTATCTAAGGGTCTTCCCTGATCCTTACCTTATTTCCCATACCTAATTTTTAGGCTAGTCACCTACCAATCAATATAAATTCTCTTGCCAAATATTTCCAAATTAATAAGGCTCCACTAAATGAATTTCCTTCTCTCAATAATCCATTCTTCAACATGTTTTGATTCCATTTATTTAACCTTCATTACTCTTTACCATAGCCCCTTATTATGGAACAACCTCAAAAGGATCTTAGATACTAGATCTTGTCTAAACATTTATATTTGTCAATGTCCCAACACCCTTCCTCCTTTTGTCTTTCAATTATCCCATTTAACAAGGGGAATACCATCTTCACCTCATTTCCTTGTCCACAAAAAACTGAAGCATTTCCTTCTAATCTTATTTGATGGTTTTCTTAGTATATGTGCTAAAGACAATCAATACAAAAGAATGCTCTCCAATACCATTTTTACCAAAACTAGCCTTCCTCCTCAAGATAACCACATGTAACTATGATTTATTACTTATTCCTTGACTTTCAAGTTATACACCAAATCCAATCAATGTAATTGTAGTAATTAGGATTTAAGTGCCCAAGTGTTTTTATCCCTTATCCAATGGAGTAAAGGTATAAGGAACAATTTGTGATATTTTCCTTTCCATGATCTCCTTCAATTCATTAAAAAATGTGGAATATTTATGAGCATTGACTTCCATCCCATAATCTTTATAATACAAGTCTAGAAACTCTGTGAAATTTTTGACCTTGTTAACTGATCTAGTATCAAATATCATTACATCATAAAAAATTTAAAAATGGCTCTGAATAATTTATATCCCACATTTATGCCTTTTATAGATCCCTATAGAAATTGATATCATTTTTCTCAACCCTTCTACCACCAATAGAAATAAGAAATATGACATGAGAAAATGTTTCCTAAGTCCTCTAAAAGCTTTCAAAAACTTTTGAAGGTAAACCATCAATAAGGATTGCATAAGATACAAAGGATAAATAGTTCATAATCCAATTTATAATTTAAACATTTGTTCCTCTATGAATCAACAACAATCTTAAATAGATCCAACACAATTAATCATATTCTTTTGCTAGGTCAATTTTCAATACCATAGTAGGATATTTTAATTTTTTTATGGCGTGCATACCTTCATGTACCGAGACAACAACATCATGAATTTATCTATTAAAGAGGAACCTAAATTATTCTTCTAACATAAGCCATGATGGTACCTTATTAACTTTCTTTTCCATGATTCTAGTGATGATCTTATCAATTGAGTTACAAATAGATTTATCGTCATCAAAGGATTTCAACTCATTACTCTTTAGTATTTATATATAATTTTTATTCATGCCCCCCTCCCTTATTCCTATTGAGGTACTATAATCCTTTATAACCCTCAAAAGGTATTATTTTGACATGTCATAAAACCCAAATAAAATTCCACCTTGCAACCATCTTGACTAGACTTTTGGCATTTTGAAAAAATTCATAATATATTTTAGTTCTTCTTTGGATAGTTCATCTCTAATTCCTCATTTTATTGTTAATTTATTAGTATATGGATTAGAGAAACAATCCTTGAGACTAAACAATATTTTCCGTGTCATGCTCTTGAAACTGAGCACTAAAGTGTTGTCTCCCTTCTTTAATAGTATCATTGAAAGAGCTAACAAAAAAAGGCCATCTTATTTCTTTATTTCCTAGATTGTATTAATATTTTTCTTGTGCTTTGCATAGTTATAAAAAAATATAGTGTTTTCATCCCCCTAGACCAACCATACAAAGCCACTTTTTAATCTCCATGCTATCCTTTATTTTTATGGTATATTTTTTTGGTTACTTTGAAGCCTTTTAGCCTTGGATTTTCTTCCATTCCACTACTAATTTTCCTAAGGTTTTTAGCAAATTTCAACATCATTTCCTCTTCTAAACTAGGGCCATACATTATCCAATTTTGGATCACTAGTTATTTGAAATTCTTCTCTTCCAACTAGGAATAATTGAATTTAAGTGAGGCAATGTGTTTTTTATCTTCTTTATTAATATAAAGAAGGATTGGGAGATGATTTAGAGACCTACCATTCTCGACCCAAGACTTTATCCTCTTTGAATCCTCAATTATTTTGATGACTAAAAACCTATCCATCCTTTTGAATGTCCGCCCTTTACTAGTTCTTTATAATTTTTCCTAGAGGGAACCAACTAGATGGACTCAACATCACTCAATTTCAACTCTTAGGCAAGTGTGGTGGAAAGGGATGTTGGCACGATGGTGAGTGTACCCCATTAAATGACATGAAGGCATGAGGACATTCCTGATGGATAGAGGCATTAGGCGAGATGTAACATGCATGGCACAAATGCAACCCAAAGGCATGAGGGTGAGTGCCCCCAAAGTTGGCATGCACGACAGAAGATAGAGCGAGTTGCAAACTTGGGAAATGTTGTGTCGAAGAAATGATGAATTTTGATGGCATGGAGGGTGAGCTGACGCATGGAGGCATCATGTAAAGGGAATTCAACCCACACAATGGGTTTCCCATGGCCACACTATAATTGAAAGGCAAACAAGTCAATTTGGCTAAGCATTATGGGAGGTTGGTTTTGTGAAGGGTCATGCCCCTTGGAAAGGGGAGGTCACATATAAAAAGAAGTGGAAAATTTGAGGAAGAACCAATGAAATTTAGACAAGGAAAGTCGAAGGAAAATAAGACATAAACCACCACAAGGAAGAGAATCAACGCAACAAACGGAAGGAAAGTTAAGGCTCATTTGACGAGCCGAGATGTGCAAATAATTTTTGTTTTCTGGTTGGTTGGGCTTTGTTTTGGCACAAGTATTAGTTATATGTGCATACTCTGTTAAGAGAGTTTCACACAAGGTTGTTTAAACTTGTAGTTTGAAATTTGAGGTTTCACAATGTCGTGTGAATTAGGAAGGGTTGCACGAAGCTAAGGGATGGTTTGTTGAACTTTCCCAAGAGTTGAGGTAGCGAACCTTTGGGGTTCATCCAACCTTGGAGTTGTGTAATGTATAAAACTAAAGTTTGTAGTTAATAAAAGAAAGTGGGATTTTGCTAGGAGTCCCCCCTCCCATCTATTGTTGTTGTACATGTTCATTTAATTTGTTTATGTTGCAAAGATTATCTAAGTAGTAAGATTGTGAATGAGGTAAATGAATTGAATAGAAGAATTGATTAAGTGTTGAACTTAATCTAATTGAAGGGTTATTGCATTGGCTTGGATAAGTTACTAATTCTTCAAGTAATTTTATCGAGTCATAACATGGTCAATAGGCTAGAGGCATAGTTCGGGTACTAGTAGGCCCAAGTTCGTCAAGCCACAAGGAAGAACATATGTCAGTGCCACACACCCTCAGTTGATCCAGGAGGCTCCAAAAAGCCTCAAAAATCAAAGTAATAAAATTTTTATGGAAACAATGTCAAGTTGTAGAGATCCCTGAGTTGATTCGAAAGACGTGAATGACACCTCAATCTGAGTCAATATCACAAAGTTATGGCCAGTCAAATTTTTGGTCAACTTGGGAAAAAGTCAAAGTAAAATTCAACATACAAGACACGTGGCACTACTGACAGGGGTCATACAACTAACTTGGACCAATGGTTGTCTGACACGTGGCAACTCATTCAACATGTACAGTCGGCAATGGTGGGATCCACCACTGACATGGTAGACATGTGGCATCATGACATGTTGTTGATAGGTTATTGATTGTACACGTGACATGACATGGACCAATGAGAGCATGCTATGTGACCCAATCACATGGTGTCATGTGGCACCTCGAAATAGGCCAAGTGGTCTCGAAAAACATGCTCCAATCTCCATGACCAATTCAATGTATGATTTGGCTTATTATTAAATTCATATGGTTTTGTTTATTAGTTATAACAAACCATATGAAATGTATTTGTATTAAATACAAAAGGTGAAGACCCACAGGTTTGACCCTAGGACCTCCACTACAACCAATGAATTAACTTATAAAATCCAACCATTATGTCAGTTATTGACTTTGTTAAGTTTTCCCTTCCATTATTATTTAAACCAATGCATTGGCATGATAAAACTAGGATGGAGAAGGTGGAACAGTGTGCATGTAGGAATTTACAGGGTAAGTTCCTCATGTCGGACACCAAAGAACACCACTCACAAATAGATCATAGATCAATACACCAGTTTTCTTGACGTGGTTAAAACCCTCAAAGAGGGAAACAATCCATGACCTGAGCCAATGCGGCCACTTCAGGCAATTTATTAATGTAAAAGAAAGAAAATTTACATAAGCTTCTCTCATGAACAGTCACCTTACAAATGACCCTCCATGATCTTTAAATAGAGATCATGGACCAATCAGGTGTTAAACCACGAATCAAGTGTTGGTAATACCGAGGAGAGAATGAACCATCTGATCACTTCATGTCTAGAACATATCGTGACCATCAGATTGTAAGTTACAAAAATTACATACTAAAGAAACAAACTTTACCTAACTATACACTAAACCAAGTTATACTTAACTATTTCCTATGTGTCAGAATATCCTAACATCCCCCCTTAAGAACAACTTGGGATAGGATTGAAGGATGTACAAATATGACACAATAAGAGAAGGAAGGAGGCATTAGAGCCTATCCCCCCTTAGTGACAACTTCCTCAACTCCAACCATAAATCAAAGTTTATTAAACTTTGCCTCTATGAGAACCTTTGTAAATATGTCTGCAACTTGATCATCGATTGAACAATATTGCACTTCAAGAACATGGTCATGAATGAGCTTTCTGTTGAAGTGCATGTGTATTTCAATTTGTTTTCTGCTCTGATGTTGGACTGGATATTTGCATAGTTGAATGGCACTTTGATTATCACACCAAAGTGTAGTCGGATGTTGCTACTGAAAGACAAATTCTGATAGGATCTGATGAAGCCACATGGCTTTCTTACGAGCTTCTACAGTGCCAGAATACTCTGCTTCTGCTAAATAAAGAGAAATGGCACTTTGTTTCTTGCAAGCCCATGTAAAAGGTCCATAACCAAGAGTGAAGACATAACCTACAATAGACTTCCGATCATCAGGGTCACCATCCCAATCGGAATCAGTGAAACCAACCAATAAAGGATATGCTTATGCACTGTAATTAATCCCAAACTAAACTGTACCTCGAACATAACGAATCATTCTTTTAGTTGCTTTCCAATGACTTTCATGTGGGTTTTGCATAAACTAAGCAATAATGCCAACAACAAAGGAAAGGTCAGGCCGAGTATGGGTTAGATACAAAATTTTTCCTACAAGCTGACAGTATAAGGTAGCATCAACTTCAGGGGAAGTACAAGTCACTGAAAGTTTGGCTCCAGACTGAAAGGGAGAAGGGGCTGGCTTACAGTATTCCATGTGAATGATCTGAATAGAAAATGGCATCAACCCATGGTATTCATCCACCCATGGAATGTACCCATGGTATTGTAAGTGGCATCTACCCATGTTAGTGTAAGTGACATCCACCCATCATATTCATTCACCTATGGTATTTTCCCATGGTATTATGATAGTGGTATCAGAACAGGTTATGAGTCCATGGGAATGAGGGTTTGATGCATATTTCAGTTTCAAATTTTGCAGCAAAATTCAACAAACTTTAGGCACGTACTATGTCCTCTACAAAGCATCTTCTTGGGCCAAGCGAGAATAATTTTTCTTCTTTCATTTTTTTGCAGGAATGTTTTTGGGCAGCGAGTTTGCAAATCAGATCTAAAACTTTTGGTGCAAAATTCACAAAAAAAAATAATATATCTAGATTCCTTGTGAAAAAATACCAAAGTTAAAAAAAAATAAAAAATAAAAAAAAATCGGCCGAATCAGAGTCTGGATGCGGGAGATATCACTGATTTAAATCAGCTATGTTACAGAAATGTTTCTGACGGCAATTCGTGGATGGTATCTCTCCTATATTTTTTTGAAAATATGGTGCAAAATTTCAAAAAAGTGATTTTAGATCTGAGCTCCTCTTGAAAAAATTCTCAATTTCAAAAAAAAAGGGTCGAATTGGAGCTCGGTTGTGGGAGATATCGTTTATTTAAAATCAGCTATTTTTTTTAGAACTTTTGTGATGGCGGAAAAGTTCCAGCATGAATCTGAGATGCTGGAGTGTCCAGATAAGGATTTCCAACACATGGGAAAATGAAAAATGGTCCTTCTATTTCCAAAAATAGGTTATAATAAATATTCTGAGTTATATTTACTGAGTTATGTACATTTTAATTCTGGAGTAGCATTTGAAGTGAGTTCCCTTTGGAGACGTGCCCTCCCACCCCGCTTTAGTAGGCACCTGCTTCACATTCATTGGTTTCAACATAGCAGCATTTAGCTTGGGTTGTTTAGAGACGTGACCTCCCACCCCAGGCTATGTAGGCACCTTCTACTTCATCAACAACCAACATCACGATTATGGGTCAACTGCACAAAATCCTTGTCATCAAAGTCCATTTGCTAGACCGCACACTGTCAGTATCATAGTTGGTCATAAGAATTACAAGGTATCTCTATCCTCGGATCTTCATTCATCATATTTATGGTTCATCCACAAACCCACAGTTCATCAAAGTCCATTTGCTAGGCCGCACACTGTCAGTATCACAGTTGGTCACAAGCATTACAGGGTATCTCTATCCTTGGATCTTTGTTCATCATCATTATGGGTTGACCACATAAAACCCTTCTCTTTAGTGGCTCTTCATATTCAACAAAGGCTTCACAGGAGGGAACTTCACACAATGGGGACCATTTCTTCTTAAGGAGGGAGGAATGATCCGAATAGAATGTGGTATCAACCCATGGTATTCATCCACCCATGGAATTTACCCATGGTATTGTAAGTGGCATCCACCCATGGTATTGTAAGTGACATCCACCCATGGTCTTCATTTACCCATGGTATTTTCCCATGGTATTGTGACATCAACCCATGGTATTCATTCACCCATGGAATTGACCCATGGTATTGTAACTAAAAAATACTATAAGTAATAATTCACATTTTGTAAAATGACAGTTTGTCCGCCACAATGTATCTTTTACAGTTACTCTCTGTTTTAATAAAAAAATTCTTTGTGGTTTTTTTTATTGGGAATTCTCCTCTTTTTCTTCTAATAATACAATTTTCTAGATCTCTGGGGCCTCCCCCAAGATCCAGAGCAGTGAAAGTGGCATAGAATATCACAGACATACTTGGACTAGGAAAGGAAAATACCTTCCTTGGATTGCAAGACTTGAAGACCATGAAAATAATGCAAGTGTCCTAAGTCTATCATTTCAAACTTTGTTTTAAGGTTATACTTCACATGGTTTATAAGGTTTGGATCACTACCAGTAAGGATAAGATCATCAACATAAAGAACAAGGCTGGTAAGAGACTTACCCACTTTCTTGGTGTAGACAGTATTGTCAAAATGGCACCTAAAAAAGCTAGTATCTAAAAGAAAGCTATCCATTTTGGCATACCAAGCCTGAGGGGCTTACTTGAGACCATAAAGGGATTTCTTAAGCTGACATACAAGGTTGGAGTCTACTTGTATAAAGCCAAGAGGTTGTTCCATATAGACTTCTTCATGCAAGTCCCCATGCAAGAAGGCAGATTTAACATCCATCTGATGGACTTCCCATTTGAAAGAGGCAGCAAGGGAAAGAACAAGGTGAATAGAGTTCATTTTGGAAATAGGGGAGAAGGTTTTAGTATAGTCAATGCCTTAAACTTGTGAAAAAACCTTAGAAACAAGACGAGATTTATGTTTATCAACTTTTCCATCTGGTCCAAACTTGGTTCTATAAATACATTTGCATCTAACAAGTTTTCGTCCCTTTGGAAGATGAACAAGATCCCATGTATCATTTGCTAATAATGAACAATATTCTTCATTAATAGCTACGTCCCAATCTGGATGGCCTGAAGCTTTTGCAAAGGTGACAGGATCATAATTCGTTGAAGCTTGAGCTAGTAAAGAAGAGGCTTTATTGAACTGAGAACGTGTACATCGCTGATCTGTAGGATCACCTGTTGCATCCTGAGTAGCACGGACCCATTTTGGAAGCTGAGGAGCTGAAGGAGGATCCCAAGAAGGTGGGGGAGGATTTTCATCCTCAGTGTCATCATCTGAAGAAGAAATATTTTCAGAAGTAGAAGGGACCGAGAGAGGTGGCACATATGTTGAACTAGGCTCGTAGGCTGATATATTTTCAACAAACTTTACATCTCTTCTAATGATAACAATTTTTTACTAAGGTGGAAGAATTTTATATCCTTTGACATCTTCATAATATCCAACAAAAATACATTTTTCACTTTTAGGTTCTAAGGCTTTATGTTTCTCATCAGGAATCTGGGCCCATGCTTCACTTCCAAAAACACGAAAGTGACTTATGTATGGCTTAATTGAGCTCCATGCTTCTTCTGGAGTGATATTCTTTAAAACCTTAGTAGGAGTGTGATTTACTATGTAATTTGGACAGTTAATTGCTTCTACCCAAAAATTAAGACTAATCCATTTAGATTGAAGCATACAATTAGCCATTTCCTTTAAGGTCTGGTTCTTCCTTTTAGCTACACCATTTTGTTGTGGAGTATATGGAACAGTATGTTGCAATTGAAATCCATGCTCAGTGAAAAAGTTGATGAATTTGTTGTTAACATATTCTTCGCCATTATCAGATCTTAGCTTAAGAATTTGATGTCCAGATTGTTTCTCAACAAAATCCTTAAAGGCCAAGAACATGTTAAAGACTTCACTCTTGAGTTTTAAGAAGTATACCCAAGTGCATCTAGATAAATCATCAATGAAAGTTAAGAAATACTTGTAGCCAGAGAATGAAACAACTGGAAGTGGACCACATAAATCACTATGCGCAAGCTGTAAAGGGGATGAGGCATGCCAAGAGGCACATTTTTCAAAACTATCCCAATGATGTTTTCTAAGTACACATCTAGAACAAACACCATCTCTGCAAGATACCATAGGAAGACCTATCACCATATTTTCTTTACATAGATTTTGAAGGGAGCGATAGTTTAAGTGACCAAATCGCTCATGCCAAAGTTTTCTCACTTCATCATTATGAGTAACAAATACCGAGGGAACAGTTGATGACCCAAATTTGTTAAACTTATACAACCTTGTAGAATCATCAACAATGCCAATAGATAAAATCTGTTTAGGATCTCTTAGGTCCTTAATTACAACATCATGAGGTGAAAATTCAACAATTTTACCTTCACCTAAATGAGTTATCTGATATACAGATAGAAGGTTGTAGGATAAGGTAGGAACACATAATACATCATTAAATTGACCATTTTATAAATTAATAGTTCCAGTCCTTATAACACTAATAGATCTATCATCACCAACACATATATTTTTGGTGCTACAATCATTTAAAGAAGAAAACATGGCTTTGTTTTTGGCCATGTGATAAGAAGCTCCAAAATCAATGAGCCACTCATGAGAATGAAAAGAAGAAGAAGATACATTTAGTGCATAACCAGAATGAGATGCGTGATAACCACATACAGAAAGTGTTATTCTTGAAGTTGAAGATGAAGAGTGCTCCAAATGGATGTTATGCTTCTTCATTGTTGCTTCCAAGGCTTCCATATTATTAAATCATTTGGATTCTAAGTGGCCATATCGATTACAAAAGTTGCAATATCTATCAGTGTTATTCCCTTTGTTTTTATTTGCCTTATCATTTTGTTGAATTGATTTTTAATTTTGAGACTGAAATTTATTAGGACACTTGTTTGGTTTAGGACCATTCTTTTTAGGATATTGCTTCTTAGGATTCTTTGAATTTGGTTGATGTTGGGATGCTAAGGCTTTCTTAGAAGAGTTTCCAGTATTAAGAAGACCAAGATGTAAGAGTTTTTCTTGTTCTCTTATTAAAGAATCATAAAATTCATCAAAAGAGGGGGACTTATAGGCTTGTCCTTGAGAAATAAAGGTTTCTCTAGTAGAATGGAAGGTGGAAACAAACACAGAGTAGGCTAGTCCTAACTTAGTAAGAATGGAATAGATAAGGATACCATCTTCTTTCTTAACCTTAACACCTTCCAAGAGAAGCCTAAGGGTCTTGAACTTGGACAAAAAATCTTCAATGGAAGAAAAATTATTGGGGTCCAACATAAGCAACTCATTTTTGAGTTGATGGGCTCTAATTTCATTTTTAAATCCAAAAACTTTCTTGAGCTATTTCATTGTTTCATCAGGGGTATCAAATTTTGTGATATGGAATCTAAGGTCTAGAGAAATAGACATCCCTATCAACCCATGTGCTTGATCTTTCTTATTTTCCCATTTTACTGCCTTATCTTCATCTTTAGGTTTAGATTCTTGGCCAAAGGCTATTCTATTATGACCTTTACTTCTAAGGAAATCCACAATGTAGGAACACCATTGGAAGTAGTTGGTGCTGTCAAGAATAACTTGGCATGGACTTTCCATTTTAATAGAAACTGAAGTTGTAGATGCTAAAACTAAGTGTTCTGATGGAAATATCTCGAAAAATTAGGTTGATTCATAAAAACGGCTTTGAAAATGGCTTCTGAATGAAGAAGTTATGACATTTTGAAAAAAAATTGTTGAAGATGCCGATGAAGTACGTGAATGTGCGGAAGTGAATGATAATGTTATATTTTAAAAAAAAAATCCTCACCCCCCCCCACCTTTCCAAACTTAATCTAATCATCTCACTTTAAAAAAAAAATTATGTGACCCACTTTTATAAATAAGTGAAAGTCACTTTTACAATGGTACTTTATGAGCTACCCACTAAATTGTAACTTAAATAAAAGATAAAGAGACTTTAGAATTATAAGTGAATATTTTTATAATGGGTGAGAACGCCTTTACATAAAGTAACTTTAAAACATAAGTTACATGTGCTTTTTGAAAAAGCAACTCAATAAAAAGAAAGGCTTGAACCCAAAACCTCTATTCTCATAAAGTAACTTTGGACCAAGTAACGTCGGGTTTTTTTGTTTGTTTTTAGTCATTGAAGCTTTTGAGTGCGTGATTACTTGACAAATCTCTTTTTTCCTACAAAACAAAAAATCACACAACCCAAAACAGACATGCAAAAGAAACCAAACCTTATGGCTTGAAGTTAGATTTCACAGGAAACTAAATATTTTTCTCAATGTTTCTGATTTTTCAAGATCACACTAAGGCGCGGCAGAAAAGAGGATACACATGAGAAAAATCCTTCATTTCTATTTTTAATTTGCCCAGATCACACAAAGTCACAGGACAAAGAGAATACGCAAAAATGAAAGGTATGGATCCAGTAATAAAAAACAGAGAGATAAATAAATCAAAATAAACAGAGAGATAAATAACTAAAACTGCAAATAAAGACTATATACCTCCAGATCTTAAAAATGACGTAGCTAGGGCTACCAGAAACCTTTTTGCATGAAACAAAAGGGTTTCCTCACTGGAACATATGCTCCTAACACAATAGAGCAATCCTCTCGGCCCGAAAGTGGTCATAAACAATAGATCTAGGAAGCGATAATCGGATGTAGTTGTACCAGCTTCGGATTTGGATCACCAATGGATGCGGCTCTAAAATAGCTCTGATGCCATGTAGGAATTTACAAGGTAATTTCCTCAGATATCACACCAAAGAAACTCACTTTACCTAACTATACACTATACCAAGTTATACTTAACTATTTCCTATGTGTCGGAATATCCTAACGTCCCTCCTTAAGAACAACTTGGGATAGGATTGAAGGATGTACAAATATGACACAATAGGAGAAGGAAGGAAGCATTACAGCCTATTGTAACCAGGCCTACAAAACTGTGTCGAGGCATAGATCTTGAGTCAATAATATTTTGTAGAATATTCTATTATATATTCTAGGAATATTGATCCAGATTTAAACAGGAACACAACAAATTATAGATATGACCATAAATACAGAGATCCAATAGAAATAATACTTCATTTCATTGATGTAAAATACTAAAATATGCTTACAAATAGAAATGGAAATAAACTAGCTTGGGCGATGGTAGCTTATCTCTGAGAAGAGATGTGGTGGCTACATGCCTCTGAACTATCTTCCAATGAGGCTCAAAGGCCTATTTATTGTTCAAAAACAATGGAAAACCCTAAACATCCAAAAACCTAACCCTAGGAGATGAAGCACCAAACTATGGGCCCCATTTTGTGTAAATTGGTACATCAACTTCCTGGGGTCGTAACTTTGGCATACGATCTCTGATTGACACACACAATACCTGGTTAGAAAGATATATCCGAGGACTACAACTTTGGGTTGAGAAACATTAGCCCATGTACCCATGTTTCTACCAGTTTTCCCAAAAAAAAACGTCGTTTAGGGCCTCAAAATGGCTTTGGAAGTTCAGGACCTGAAAAACTTCCAAAAATAGTAAATTGTGCTACAAATATGGAAATTGAAAAACTGAAAGAAATAGTGGTGGAGGTCCAAGTAGAATAGGCAGGTGGCCACCAATATCCACCTGGATCATTCCTCCCCCCTTAGGAAGCAATGGTCTCCATTGTGTTGAGTTCCTCCATGAGATGAGGAAACTTCTACTGAACTTGGTCCCTGGTGAGCCACTTGCCCTAGTGAAGGAGTTGGCCTGCTTTGACAACTCGATATAGTTGGATCATTTGTTGTCGGGTGTTCTTGCTCTGCGTGTCCATGATCCGATCAGTTGTGGCCTATTCCATGCAATCTGGATTTAACTCTGTAGGTGTGAGTTGTTTTGCAATGTCTGATGTGTCTAGCAATGGTGGGAAGTATGGTTGAAGGCAATCCACTTTGAACACTAGGTGCAGGCCAAGGAATGGGGGAATGATGAGCTCAAATGCATTGTCTCCCATAGCCTTGGTAATGGTGTATGGACCATATCAGAGTGGTATGAGTTTTCGATAGGGTCTGGTAAGGCGTTCCTTTCACAAATACAGCCAAACTTTTTTGCCCACCTAAAACTTGTGTGGCACCCGATGTTGATCATGTCGCTACATGTATTTGGCATTTGATTTCTCCAGAATGTTGTGTACCTATTGGAAGATATGTTGGAAATGATCAATGAAGTTGTTTGTCTTATCGGTTTCGGACTGGACATGAGCTAAATCTGCCTTAGTAGCTGCAAATGGCATGGCCACATCAATGGGACATAGTGGCTGGAATCCTAAGCCCACCTGAAAGGGGTTATGGCCAGTCGAGCTGTGGAGAGCTTGGTTATAAATGTGCTAGACATAGGGGAGGTTCTCATCCCATGTGCATGGATGATTTGAGTTGTACATGCGCAGAATGTGTATGATCATCCTATTGACGACCTCTATCTGACCATCATTTTGGGGATGGAAATTTGTGGACTTAGTGAGCTTGGTGTCTAGCATCGACCAGAGACTCGACCAAAATGCACTAAGGAACCTTCTGTCCCAATCTGAGATAGATTATGGGATCCCAAAGTGTACCCACACTTGTTCAAAGAAGAGTTTAGCAGTGGCTTCTGCTATGATATTCTTCTTGCAGGCCACCATAATTTCCATCTTTGAGAATCTGTCGATGACCACAAAAAATAGTCATTTCCATGCTTAGTAGAAGGAAGACCCAAGATGTAATCCATGGAGATGGATTCCCAAGGTCGATTAGGGGTAGGCAACAGAGTATAGAGGCCTTGCTTCTTGATGGTTGGTTTGGCAATGCTGTAGGCAGTGCAGGATCTAATGTACTTTCTAACATCCTGTCGAAGATTCGGCCAATAAAATACTTCTGCAGTGCTGCCACCATTTTCTCAACCCCGAAATGCCCAGCATCCCGACTATAGTGCACTTCCCAAATCATCTTGGCACACTCGCTTGAAGGAACACAAAGGTGACCCAGATGGCATAACAGGGAATCCTGGAGGTGAAAATATGGAACATGCTGACCCTCCAAGAGCGTTTGGTATGTGTGGCCAAATTTTGGGTTGCTTTTGAAGAGAAGTTGCCAATTAGAAGTCTCATGCCCACAAGAGTTGAGCACGGTGGTTAATGCCATGATCGGTGGTCAGCTGAGGCAATCTACAACATTATTGGTGCTGCCCTTCTTATACTTGATATTCAAATGGAATTGTTGTAGGTATGTGGACCACTTCTGATGGAGATCATTATGCAACTTCCCTTGCGTCTGTATGAACTGCAGGGGCCGGTGATCTATGTGGATGACTGTTTCCTTCCCCAAAATGTAATGCTTCCATTGTCGGCAGGCCTGCATAATGGAATACATCTCTTTGTCATAAGTGGGATACTTCCAAACTGTGTCTGAAAGTGTCTCACTATGATATGCCACGGGATTCCCATGTTGAGTAAGGACTACCCCAATAGCATAGTCAAAGGCATCTGTCTCAACCTCAAATGGTTGTTGCAAGTTTGGTAATGCGAGCATTGGTGCCAAGTAGAGGCGATGTTTCAACTTTGTGAATGCCTTCTGTTGAGATTCAAACCAAAATAATTTTTCTTTCGCTCCTCCCTTGGTGACTTGACTCAAGGGCCAAGTGATATGCCCAAGATGAACCTCTGGTAGAAATTAGCAAGACCCAAAAAACTATGGAGCTCTGTCAGAGTGGTTGGAGGTGGCCAATCCCAAATGACTTGGATCTTGGCTAGATCTACATGCACCCCCCGTTCATCAATAATATATCCCAGATATTGAAATTGGGTCATGCCAAAAGTGCATTTCTCCAAATTGGCACATATCTTGTGTTGCCGCAGTGTTTGGATATCTTGTCGAATGTGATGGAGGTGCTCTGCCCAACTCTAGCTAAAGATCAGGATGTCATCCAAGTATACCACTACAAATGAGTTGGTGAATGGCCGCAAGATGTCATCCATCAACCTCATGAAGGTTGCAAGAGAATTTGTCAAACCGAAAGGCATAACCAACCATTCGAAAAGGCCCTCCTTCGCTTTGAAGGCAGTGTTCCACACATCGGAGAGATCGATTGGTACCTGGTGATATCCTGACTTCAAGTCGATCTTGCTGAAATATTTTTCCCCTTTCAGTTGGTCCAAAAGGTCATCAATTCGTGAGATTGGGTAGCTATTCCAAACAGTGATCTTGTTCAATGCCTGATAGTCAATACAAAGTGTCCAAGTCTCATCCTTCTTCTGTACCAACACGATCGAGCTCCCATAAGGTGATGAACTTGGTCGGATGTGACCTTTCTATAGTAGTTCCTGAATCTACCTCTTGATTTCGTCGTTCTCTAGAATGGAGCACCAATAGATTAGTCCATTGGGTAGTGGTGCACCTGGGGTCAGATTGATGGAGTGCTTGACCTGGTAGTGCAGAGGCACCCCTACAGGGGAGGTGAAGATGTACTCATACTCCTCCACGACCTTGTTCATATGTTGTTGTCGTGCAGAGGGGCCTATCTGGAGGTCGTGGCCACCATCTTCTTCTTTCCTTGAGGGCGTATCATCAGGAAAACAAATTTCTTGGTTTTGGAAATGATCTTACTGCATTTTTTTACAATAACAAAAGAGATTATGGTATGCGGTGCTACCTCTGGTATCTTGTACAACATATTTCCCAAAGTAACAATAACAGCATGATGCTTGGACTCATACACAGCATGTCACTTCCACAAGTATGGTTGGCCTAATAATACATCACAAACATGAAGGGGAGCAACGTCACACAATACCTCATCCATGAAGGGCTTGATGTTTTATGGAAGGCGACATTGCTGGCTCACGCGAAGATCTTATCCTTGGTGAAGCCACCCGATGGTGTACGGTTGTGGATGTGCTATCATTGGTAAGCCTAGCCACTTCATGACCTTTGTCGAAATGAGATTTTCTTGGCTCCCATTGTAGACAATGAACTGTAGCGGGGAACCCTTTACCCACATCTGGGAGTGGAAGAGGCACTCCTCCTCCTCTGGATCTTCGGGTTCCTCCTTCTGGATCTTCATGGTGGCAATGGTATCGTTGGGCTTCGCATCGATAATCTGCTTCCCTTTGTCATTCCCCTAATCGAGTGCTGACTTAGAGTCAGAACATGCATCTGATTCTGAAAACTTTATCTCGACCACCAGTGACTGCTTGGCCCAACACTCACTTGGGTTGTGAGTGGAGCTCTTATGGAACTCACACCACTTTCCCGTGTCCTTCTTCGGCTTCACGATGTTTTTCTTTTCTTGCAGCTTTGGCGGATTCTCCTGGGCCACCCCGCCTTGGATTTGTCTTTTGTTTCACAATTTGGGGGCACCTTTCCCTTGCTTCGGATTCATAGATCTAAAGTCTTGCTTCTTCTATTTAAACTTTTGCTTGATTTTGACAATGTAGCAGTACGCCATGTCGAGCGAGAATATGTCCAGGAACTCCATCTCATCTTGGATGTACCTGTGTAGGCAGTCATGGTATTTGAGTACCAAATGTAACTCAGAATCCCTGATACCCAACTTTATGCGATGGGTATAAAAAATATTGCTAAACTCTAGCATGTCTTAGTCCCTTCCCTGCCGCAGTGTGGTCCACTTTATGTATTTATCCTCATAGCTTTTGACAGGGTAGTACTACTCCTTGATGGCATTTTGAAATGAATTCCAAGTGGGTGCAGGTGAAACAATGATGTCGTACTTTCATCCTTCTGCTCATAGTAAGTTTCCCACCAATCCTTGCAGTGGGGGGTGGCTTTGAGAAGAGCGAAAGTAATATTTTCCCATCCGAAAAATCATGGACAAAAAAATACCTTTCTAGCAGATTTAACCATTTATCCACAACATCTGCATCTATCTGACCCTCAAATATGGGAATGTCAAAGTTAACTTGTACCTTAAAGGGTGTGGTGCTTCCTAAGTAGCTTCTGGAAGTAGATGTGTCACCCTTGGGTAGACACTGAAGGATCTGGGCAAAGTTGTCCATCATCGCATTCCTTTGTCGCTCGAGGGCTTCTTTGAGAAAGATTTTGATAGGATCTCCTGCCCCCTCGTCTTTCTTTTCATCCGCCATGGGAGGCCATTGGGATTTGCAAGGTTGGTCTTGCAGAGGTTCAACCAGTTCAAGCCATAACTCCTTATACCCCGAACTCATTGGGGACATGCAAAGAAAAACAAAGAAAGAACAGACCTCTATGATACTACTGATCTGGATTTAAACAAGAACACAAAAAATTACAGATATGACCATAAATACAGAGATGCAACAAAAATAATACTTCATTTCGTTGATGTAAAACAATGAAATACGCTTACAAATAGAAATGGAAATAAACTAGCTCGGGTGATGGTAGCTTATCTCTGAGAAGATATGTGGCAGCTACATGCCTCTTGTTGTACCTTAAGAAACCAATTTCCTAGCTGTAGAGAAATTGTGCTTAAGACATTAACAATTATTGTTTGTTGTCACTTATTTGTCACTTTATTGTTTGTTGCATTCTCAAATGAAGGACCTGGAAAACTTGGTCTTTAACCCTTAATACATATGTGGCCGGAAAATCTCAGAATTCCATTTGTTGCTAGATATAAATGATGAATGAAGAAAGCTTGAAGGAGAAGTTTAAGATAATATGTTGCTTAACACAGAGCCTACTATCTGTCACTTAGAAGAATTATTAAAATGAGAACTAAATCATAGACAATATGCTGCTTAACACAGAAACTACTATCTGTGACCCTTGGAGAAGTTAAAGATAATATGTTGCCTCACACAAAAACTATTATCTATAACTTAGAAAGGAAGGTGAAAACCTTAAGCATAGTAGCGCTCTTTTAAGGAATTTTAACTATATCTACATAAGCAAATGAAGGCCTGCAACTTCATTACTATACTTGAAAGAAGAAAACATAAGATGACACATGACAGAGAAGTTACAAAATTATACCCAACAATTCATGGAAACTTCTAATTCTTTCATTAATCAACAGTTATATCAGGAATACAGTGGCCTAGTCTCCAGGTTCTCCAAAATTCCAACAACAACCATTACAATTCCCTTTTCGGGCTTTTATCTCTTCTATCAAATCAGTTTTGGAACTGATTTCTTGGAACAGCTAATAAACCACTTTATAACAGTTATAAAACTATTTCCTATTTGAGATTATTCAACTTTATTACATATAAAATATTGAAACTCATAACAAATGTAAAACTGCGCCAAAAGCTTTGAAAGGGGGCCGCATATATGTCGGGAGTGTTCTGATTGGTGAAAACACCAATAAACCCGACCCATCACCTTTTCTTTGGATTCAGCTTTAACACTAATTTTCCCTTTATTCAGCGAAATCAACGCAAAGCGGAACTCAGAAAGAGTTAACTATGTTTCATAACCCATCGGATCCGCCCATTCAATGTTCCCATATATACAATATCGCAAGTCACAATTGGCGGAAGGGTATTACCCCATATAAATGCTCCCACTGCAATTTGCGATTGCAATTTGATCGCATCGCTTTTACTGCTTGATCACACCTTTTAAACTCAAATGCCTTTTAAATAATGATGAGACTCATGGAACTAAAAATGAATCAATAATGCTTCAAAAACTTATCGCATCCGCCCTTTCGCCTTTTTAATACGCCTTAATACCCTTACAGACTCGATTTGTCATAAATTTTAATTTAATAATTCATCGGGTCTGGAATCATTATCACGGATCGCAATCAGCAAAAGAACCAAGACATATGTGTTTGGTGCTTTATGGACCCGCCGACATTATAAAACACAATATATCATTTTTCGGGTCTGGATGCTATCGCAAATCGCAATTGGCGGAACTCATATGCATGAATATGAGGGGCTTTACAATACAGCGGACCCACCGGAACTTTACAACGTAACATATATATGTTTCAGATCCGCCTGTTCAGCCTTCATTAACTGCTCATCGCAATCGGCGATCGATGATTCCCGTGGTAGTACTTCATATCTATATATATATATATATATATATATATATATATATATATATATATATATATATATATATATATATATATATATATATATATATATTGATTATGGCTTCATATAACTATTTATATTGCGATTTAACTTAATCGCATGGGCCAATTCCTTTATACTTGTTTCTTTTGTGTTTTGATTTCAATATTTAATTTATTACATTTCCCTCTTACCTTATCTTTTTTAAGATATTTTCAAGTGATTCTTGAATGAAACATGAATATTAAAGGTAACAAAAAATGCATGTTACAACATATGGCTCCACCTAGGGATAATGCTTCTGCCACAGAAGCACTAAGAGCAGCAGATCAGTGCCTTATCCTCAGGCATGGAGTCATACATTGCTTCGCCAAACTTAACTGTATGAAAATTTTGTACAGTGAACCCACGCCGATATATGTAGTAATAGGATGCTTATGCTTTGATAACAAAATATTGAGAACGTATATCAGTAGCCTTAGTTGGGCATGGAGTCCAAAACTGTGAAAACCCTAAAATTTGACAACTCAAAACTGACAACCTTGAAGTATGACACCTCTGCAAACCAGTTTCCAACTAGGAAAGTCACCCTTATTCATCAACTAATGATCAAACTGAAGAACTGCAACTGGAAACCAAATGCTCAACACCTGAGCTTATTTATGTACAAGTTCCTACATATGTACATGATTGATCTCCATCAGGTGAAGTCAATCTTCTAATAGTGCCAGGTTAGCATTTGGGTGCTTAATCTAGAACCATTCTGCCAGTTAATCTTGAAAATACAATTCATCCTGAACAAAAAATAAATTATGCATAAAAGCAGCTCACAACAAAAGTTAGGAATATATCCAAAAAATGATATGTGTAGACTGCTGATAAATTCTTCCATGTAATCTACCACAGGATATTCAAAAGTATAAGAAAAAATATGGTCCTGATCAGCTCCAAAAAAGAAATTCTCTATATGTGAAGGTTCTTGCTCAAATAAACCTTCTATCGGGATAATATGTTCAACAGAAAAATCAGAAACATATTTAAGAAAATGATCTATGTCACTTTCATGTCTCCACTTTTCATCTCTAAGCTTTGATTGAAAATAATTTGTAATTCTAACCTCAGGAAGAAAAAGAAATTTTTCCTCATTACTCTATCAACTTAAAATAGATTGTTTACCTCTGATCCATGGGCATCATTATGTTCTTCAATGCAATGATATACAATCTCTTTATCAGCTTTCTTTTTACATAAGATAGCCTCTTTTGCTATGATATATGGCTCAATATATTGTTGTCCAACATATCCCACTTGCTGGTTTCTTCCTGTATGTTCAACACCTAACTAATGAACTTGAAGAGCTTCGTCATGTTCCCCATTTAAACCATTTTCATTATAGATAGGAGGATCATCAAATTTAACAAAATAAGAACTCTAGGGATTTATTTGCAACTTAATTATTTCATCCTCTTTTCGACTGTTGAGCAGAAATTCTCGATGAATGTTTGAACTTTCCTCTATCTGGATACTCTCTTGATTTCCTTTATTCACTTGTTTTTCAAGCAGAGATTCTTGTGGAGTCACCTTTGGTGAGGAAGTTGAAACTTTCTGCTCACTTTTATTTTTTTGACTTCTTGATCTTTTCCTCAATCTCAAGTCATATTTCTTATGTAGTTCAGTCTGCATAAAATCAGAGAATTGCTTCCAATATTCATCATTTTTTTTTCATCATGAATGGCATCTATTTCATCATATTCATACTCTTCTCCTTCGATACCAAGTTCATCTTCATCTACTTCATATAATGTAGGTCTCTGAGAATTCTTATTTTCTAACTCTAACTTATTCAACCTATCTGACAAAGTTTTAATTATATTACACATATCCTCCAATGTTTGACTTTGAGAGGATTCCATCTTTGCCTTTCCCTTGTCTTGGATAGGCTGTGTCTCTGGTGCTTTTCATATAACCACCAAATTTGCTTCTATCTCTAATGCATTTTTTTGGATCTAATTAATCTGGCTATAACGTCTTTGAATGCTTGATATATTATCAACAAAATCATTAGTTTCATAAACAAGATTATCTTGAGCCTTTAAAGTTTCTTTAGCATCATAATATTCACAACAACCTTCAAAAAGAAATTTGTGAGGATAATAATTTCTACAATAAGATTTGAATACTGAATGGAAATATTGCAAAGATGAAATGCTTGAACAAGGCAGAGACCTGGACCAAACCCTAGCTTCTAGGTCCAAAGAAAATAAAAACAAATTCATCTTCACATCTTCATGAATGATGCCCTACTGCTCCATGCATTCATGAAACTCTTGGAGGTGTTGCGCTAGATCTTCATATTCCTTTCTACTGAATTTTGGAAGATACTCATTCTGGACATAAAATGCAGGCATATCACGAGGATAGCCGCTGATCCCAGTAAAATCAAATGGATCAAATTTAGGGACCAAGAATGCAGGGAGAGCCATTAAAACCCAAAAAAGAAAACCTCAAAGTACAGTAGAGTTGCCAATTAATGTTGTAAGTGAAAATCACAGGTGTGAATGTAAAACCAACTGCTAAAACTTGTCATTCTCAAGAATCATCTTCAAACTTAATAAACCCAAGGCAAAGTTCTCTTATTCAATTGATTTTATTCAAAACAGCCAAACATTTCCTCCTCACTGAACAACCAGAGGAAGATATTGAAAACCCAGGGGAAAATGTTCTTGTCTTCTCTCCCCGGCAATGACGCCAATTAATGTTGTACCTTAAGAAACAAATTTCCTGGCTATAGATAAATTGTGCTTAAGACATTAATAATTATTGTTTGTGGTCACTTATTTGTCACTTTATTGTTTGTTGCATTCTCAAATGAAGGACCTGGAAAACTTGGTCTTTAACCCTTAATACATATGTGACCGGAAAATCTCAGAATGCCATTTGTTGCTAGATATAAATGATGAATGAAGAAAGCTTGAAGGAGAAGTTTAAGATAATATGCTGCTTAACACAAAACCTACTATCCGTCACTTAAAAGAATTATAAAAATGAGAACTAAATCATAGAAAATATGCTACTTAACACAGAAACTACTATCTGTGACCCTTGGAGAAGTTAAAGATAATATGCTACCTTACACATAAACTATTACCTATAACATAGAAAGGAAGGTGAAAACTTCAAGTATAGGAGCGCTCTTTTAAGGAATTTTAACTTTATCTACATAAGCAAATAAAGACCTACAGCTTCATTACTATACTTGAAAGAAGAAAACATAAGATGACACATGACAGAGAAGTTACAAAATTATACCCAACAATTCATGGAAACTTCTGATTCTTTCATTAATAAACAGTTATATCAGGAATACAAGTTCTCCAAAATTCAAACCACCCTCCTTTACAATTCCCTTTTCAGGCTTTTATCTCTTCTATCAAATCAGTTTTGGAATTGATTTCTTGGAACAACTAATAAACTGCTTTATAACAGTTATAAAACTATTTCCTATTTGAGATTATTCAACTTTATTACATGTAAAATATTGAAACTCATAACATATGAAAAATTGTACCAAAAGCTTTGAAAGGGAGCCGCATATATGTCGGGAGTGTTCTGATTGGCGAAAACACCAATAAACCCGACCCATCACCTTTTCTTCCGATTTGGCTTTAACACTAATTTTCCCTTTATTCAGCGAAATCAATGCAAAGAAGAACTCAGAAAGAGTTAACTATGTTTCATAACCCATCGGATCCACCCATTTAATGTTCCCATATATATAATATTGCAAGTCACAATAGTCGGAAGGGTATTACCCCATGTAAATGCTCCCGCTGCAATTTGCGATTGCAATTTGATCGCATCGCTTTTATTGCTTGATCGCGCCTTTTAAACTCAAATACCTTTTAAATAATGATGAGACTCATGGAACTGAAAATGAATCAATAATGCTTCAAAAACTTATCATGTCTGCCCTTTCGCCTTTTTAATATGCCTTAATACCCTTACGAACTCAATTTGTCATAAATCTTAATTTAATAATTCATCAAGTCTAGAATCATTATCGCGGATCGCAATCAGCAAAAGAACTAAGACATATGCGTTTGGTGCTTTACGGACCCGTCGGCATTATAAAACACAATATATCGTTTTTGGGTCAAGATGGTATCGCAAATCGCGATCGGCGGAACTCATATGCATGAATATGAGGAGCTTTACAATATAGCGGACCCGCCAAAACTTTACAACGTAACATATATATGTTTCGAATCTGCCTGTTCAGCCTTCAATCACTGCTCATCGCAATCGGTGATCGATGATTCTCGTGGTAGTACTTCATATGAATGCTCGTTGCTTTTTGCATTTGTGATTTAATCGCATCGCTAATATATATATATATATATATATATATATATATATATATATATATATATATATATATATATATATATATATATATATATATATATATATCTATATATATATATATATATATATATATAGATATATATATATAGATATATTGATTATGGCTTCATATAACTATTTATATTGTGATTTAACTTAATCACATGGGCCAATTCTTTTATACTTGTTTCTTTTGTGTTTTGATTCCGATATGTAATTTATTACATTTCCCTCTTGCCTTATCTTTTTTAAGATAGTTTCAAGTGATTCTTGAATGAAACATCAATATTAAAGGTAACAAAAAATGCATGTTACAACATCTCTAAACTATCTTACAATAAGGCTCGAAGGCCTATTTATTGTTCAGAAACAATGGAAAACCCCAAACATCCAAAAACCTAATCCTAGGAGATGAAGTGCCAAACTATGGACCCCGTTTTGGGTAAATTGGTACATCAATTTCCTGGGGTCGTAACTTTGGCATAGATCTCCATTTGACGTGCACAATACCTCATTAGAAAGATCTATCCAAGGACTACAACTTTGGGATGAGCAACATCAATCCATGGACACATGTTGCTCCCAGTTTTCCCAAAAAATGTCGTTTAGGGCCTCAAAACAGCTTCGGAAGTTCAGGACCCGAAAAACTGCCAAAAAAAGTAAATTGTGCTACAAATAAGGAAACTGAAAAACTAAAAGAAATAATGGTGGAGGTCCAAGTAGAATAGGCGGGTAGCCACCAATATCCACCTTGATCAAATATTCTTATAGCATCTTAAAGATTCCCGAGAAGCCCATAAAAGAAGGTTACAAAACTAGGTTTAGTTTAGACTCATTTTACTCAAAATTTCACAAGGAAGAATTCAATGGTGCATTCTGAATGGTGATGTTAGCAACAAAATTGAGGTCTTATGGAATAAGCCCATGTTTTACATTAAATTTTGGCACAAGATTCAAGGTAGCCTTGCACATGTTATAAGGTGGTCATGTTTATACTCTAAAGTTGTAAAATTCTAAGACGAAGTTGCTGGTATGAAGTATGTTGCAGTTTGAGTAGTGGAATTTAAAGCTCGTGCTTGGAACTCACATTTGATAGTGACTGTGTGGCATGCTTCATGAGGCAAGTTTACACTCTTTAGAAGGGGGTCGAGTTTACAATAAAAGTTCAAAGAAAAATGAGGCGAATGTGTTGGTGATGTGTTAGTTGTGTTTTGAGCAACACAGTGGTCGTTTTGGCACGTGAATCAATGTTTGCTTTATGCATTTATGTTTTTTTGTCTTTTTGGATATTTTGAAGAGATGAATGTATGTTGTAGGTTCTAGTGATATTTGTATGTTGCAACAAGGTAGTAAGATATGGATCATTTTAGGAAATTCATTATTTGAGCCTTTGCACACAAAATGAGGTGGTGCAATGCTAAAAAAGGCCATTTTAACACTTCATCGAAAAGTAGTCATGTTTATAGTCATTGGTCTCATAATTGCAAGACTAGTGTGATGATAATGAGTATGATTTGAATTTGAATAACCGATTCAAGAGGACATATTTCCACTTTATGTGAGAGATTCTGGTTTATACCACATTCTTGTGTGAGAGATCAACCCATTTAGAGGAGATCGTCTCTTTATAGGAGAGACACGACCATATGCTTGTGAGAATTCACTCTTGATATTGTGTATGAAAGCATCTCTTTGATACCACCACCTGATGATGTGGGAATTCAACCCTTTGTAAAGGAGAGTATCTTTGAAGAAGAGAATGAAGTAGTTCATGGATTCATGAGCCTGAAGACATAGCCCACATTAGGTGAACTCCCTTATCAACTTGGTGATATATTCCCTTATGTGTTTCATATCTTGTCTCTTGTTTCTTATGCATGTTTTTCTACATTTCACAACTATGATGAGATGAATTAAGTGACGAGAAAGAAAGAAAAACACAGTTAAATGATCTTTTAATTAAAATCAGCTTCAAGCCTTCAAATGCAATCAAGTTCAATTAAAATGGTCCTATAAATATAATCATTTTAAGTGAGCCAAATCCAGATTAAGTTCGTATCAGAGACTCACCCTGGATCAAATCATTAATGATCTAATTGACATGATCATCATGGGGTCCTAAAATTCGGTATTAGATCCACTTTGACGAAAATGGGAGCTCCAATTCAAAGCTTGGGAGTTGTTTGGTTGAAGTAAGTTGTGCTCCAAGTCAAATCTTATGAGTTCTTTGGCTGAAGGAAGTTGTGCTCCAAGTCGAAGCTTGGAAGGACTTATTGCATGTTTCATATAGTGTGTCTTAGATAATAGAGTCAATAAGTAGAGAGCCTAGAAGGAGAGTCAGAGTCGATCAAGGAGATGGTCTCTCACCAAGGTGAGATGGTAGATGTAAATGAGTCTCAAGATCTGGTCTAGTAACTACTTCAGAGGATTATGTGCAATGTTGATGAGATGTATGGCAAGGTTGATGAGATGTTTAGCAAAGTTGATGATGTGACTTCCAAGTTTGATGAATTGTCTAACATGATCAAAATAATAGAGGAGGAAATAAGGGACCTTTTTATGGTAAACAATTAGGTATTCAAGCGAGTTGATAAGTTGGAAGAAGGTTTAAATAACTTTCTCATGTTAAAGGATGAACTTGTGATTTTGAAGAAATTTGTTGGACAAGGATGCTTGGAAATCTAATTCATGTGAAGATCAAAGAGTCAAAATAATATGATGGTGCAAGAAATGTGAAGGTACTTGGAAACTTTGTTTGGGACATGGAGCAGTACTTGGATCATTTTGGGATCACTTTTGAGGAAGTGAAGATGAGGAATTTCATCCCATTCTTGAAAAATAATGCAAAGATATGGAGGAGAAGAAGAGAATAATAGATTTCCTTTGGAAACATTGCTGATGATATTACCACATGGGAAAGGATGAAGGAATCCACGATGGATCACTTTGTTCCACAAGATGAAATTTTGGATGCAAGGAAATAGGTGAAGTACATTAAGTAGAATGGAAGTATATAGGCATTCATACAAGAGTATTTGTGTTTTATGATGGAGATACCAGACATGGAAAAGAGAGACAAGTTGTTCAACTTTGTGAGTGCATTACAACCTTGGGTTTATACTAATATAAAGAGGTAGAAGTGTCAAACCATTGAAGAAGCAATCACATATATAGATAAAATTCTTCATTATCATGTAGGAAAGAAGGAAGGGAAGGAGCAACATGGTGAGAAGAAAAAGAAGTTTGACAAAGGAAAGGATAAATATTCTAAGGAAGATGGACTGAAGGAAAATGGTAATCCAAAGGGAAAGAAACTGATGGTGTATTGGTTATGTGATAGAGAGGAAATTATGAAGCAATTTCCTTTGTGGAAAAAATCCACAACATTGATACAAGTAGAAGAGAAGGAAATAAAACAAGGTTCTCACGCGTTAGTCGGTGTGATGCAGATTTTAGGAGCTAATAGCATGAAGGAAGCTACCCCAAAACATGATTTGGAAAGGAAAACATTGAAATTCATACAGATGAGCATTGGTGGGAAAGTTTTGATGGCTATGTTGAATAGTGGATCTTCTCACATCTTTATGAAGGAAGATGTTGTAAGGAATTTGGGATTGAAGTTTGCCCCAACACATGCATCATTCAAAGTTGTGAACTTGGAGGGAAGCAAAGTACTTAGGATCGTGACAGGTGTACAAGTGAATATTAGAGGTTGGAAAGGAAAGGTCTACTTCATGATTATTAGGATGGATGACTACGAGGTTGTGCTTGGCATCAAATTTATGATTGAGAGAGAAGTTGTGCTGATAACACATCTGGGGAAATTATTCATCCATGACAAGAAGGAAGAGCCTGTGATCATTCTTATCATTGGAAGGTTAGCAAGAGAACATAGAGTGACAACCATATGTGTGGAGGTAAGAATATGAGATGAGGACATGGTTCATGATCGGTTGTGTTGTAACATGCATCTTTCCATAACATTTATTTTTCATTCAAAAAATCTTTTGAAAATAATTTTAAAAAGAGATAAAGCGAAAGGAAGAAGAAATAATGATATATGGGAGGCCAAGGGTTATATGGGCGCACATGTATATATGTATATCACAAAACATAACTCTATCGGAAATCAAAATGCAAAAGAAATGAAATAAATTGCATTTTCAAAGAAAACAAGTGTTAAAATATTACCGGACCCGAAATATTAAATGTTATGTTTTAAAGTTCAGCAGGTCTGTGTTATGGATGGTGACACCACAGATAAACACCTATCGTGATTAGCGATTGGGTTCCGTACCAAAAAATTTATATGGCGTATTTTATAACAGTGGTGGGTCTGAAATAATATGCAACACTTATATATACACATATGACCCCACCGATCGCGATATGCGATAAGGGTCGGACGGAACATATATATATCATATTTTAAAGTCCGGCGGGTCCTCCCTTTATACATATATGTTGATAAACACCAATTGTGACTTATATGATCAGACCCGATATTTGATTGTATTATATTTTATAATCCCTCGCGTCCGTTATATTATGGGTTGTAAAGATTTTATGTGATATTCGTATATGTTTCGTTGACGCGGTTTTATATGAAGTTTTATTATAATGGATTATAATAGAAGGGTCGGACTTGAAAGCATATATTTGTTATATTTTAAAGCTCGGCGGGTCCGCCATCGTTATGTAGTACTTTATATATGTATATATATAGATATATATATATATATATATATATCTATATATATATATATATATATATATATATATATATATATATATATATATATATATATATATATGACATGCCAATTGTGGGCTGGATCCGATAGCGATTTGCGATAGAAGTCAATAGAGTGCTGAACGAGCAGATTTGACAGTTATAAAGCAGGATCTACTCTTGTTGAGTTCCAGATTAATAAGAAACGTTAATTTCGCTTTGTAATGTGGAAAATCAGGGATTAGAGCCGAGGTTGAAAAGGAAGACAGATCCGATATATATTTCTTGGCATTTTGACCAATCAGAATGCCCAAGATTATACAAACTAAACACATTGCATTACGGCTAAGAGGAACTAAGCATCATTAAAGTGTTTACAGAGGAATTCGGCAGCGAGCCAACAAAACAAGCCAGCAGTTACCATCTCCTTCTAAATTCAGTTTTGTTTTTGTTATTTCTTGTTCTTCGAGGTGTTTTTTACCCTCTGTAAATTCTGTAGCAGTTTTATTTCATATAGTTAGAAAGCAGTTAGATAGGTTTCAGAAATCAATAACTGTTCCACAATGTATAAAAAGTGGAAAAATTTACTAAGAAAGGGTTGGAATTTTGGAGAACTAGGCCACTGTATTCCTGATAACATCATTGATTAATGAAACAACCAGAAGTTTCCAGGAGTTGTTACATATAATTTGTAAGTTTCACTATCATGTGTCATGCAATGTTTTCTTCTTTTTAAGTGTAGTAATGAAGTTGCAAGGTAAAATCCCTTAAAGAGCGCTCCTATACTTAAAGTCCTCACTTCCTTTCCAAGTTATAGATAGTAGTTTCTGTGAAAGACCAACATATTGTCTATGATTTATTTCTCATGATCATAATTCCTCTAAGTTACAGATAATAGTTCCTGTGAGAGATTAGCATATTGTCTTTAACTTCCCCTTCAAACTTTTCTCATTCATCATTTATATTTAGCAACAAATGGCATTCTGAGATGTTTTGATCATACATGTATTAAGAGTCTAAAGCCAAGTTTTCCAAATCCTTCATCTGAGAATATAATAAACAATAAGTGATATTAAATAACTTGTTGGCATTATGATAAAGGTGTTGTCCTTGATGGCAACTCACTCAGATGACAGATCATAGTGCAACAGGTCAATAGCAGAGAATTAATGATCAGACTACAAAGAATGAATAAAGAGAGGTATATGCAGGTTCACCTTGACAAAGGAGCATATACACGCGGGTTACCAGACCAAAAGGAGTGTATAACGTACACACGCACTTTCACAAAATGAAAAGTGTGCATATCTTGGAAAACTAAGCTTTGGTCCAAGGTATTTGGTCCATGGTATTTTGATCCATGGTATTGGTCCAAGGTATCTAGTCTGAGGTATTGACCCTAGGTATTTGGTCCAAGGTATTGGTCCTAAGTGGTTTTGGTCCATGGTATTGAGAAAGGCCTAAAACTATAAAAGGAGGAGATGATCATTAGGCCAAGCGTGCAAGGATTGAATATCTGATGAAGTGGAAGATCCAGTACGCAGGTGATGGGTTTGTGATGCTTTGGTAAGGATGCACCTATGTGGAAAATGAAGGTTGATGGACCAGGATCATGAAGACTAAAATGCATTATCATTATATGGTATGATCATGAATAGCTCAAATCTGAATGCTGACGCATGTTTTATCCTTTATATGTGATAATCTAGGTATGTATGAAGTAGAAAATTACATCGAAGGTATAAGTAATAATTTTCAGATCTGTACGCTGGTTCCCTTTGGTAAAAGGGTGTATACACGCTGGTTTGACACAGCCAAGTAGCGTATACCTTATGAACTTGATGGTTGAAGTATCAGTTACTTCTGATTGCTGTTACAGAGATCTGGGTTCTGCTCTATGTTCTTGTGACTGTGTTTTGTTGACTGTGTTCTGAAAGTTCAAATAGATTGATTGATTCAGTTGTGGGTGATTCAGAGTCTCAGTGATGGGTAAATGTAGATGTACTTGATGATTGTATTGCAGTTATGATTTATGAGCAATGTTGTTGATGGATCCAGTATGAAAATTGGATGAAACGTGGCCTTTCAAATTGTGGTGTTGTGTTCCAAGAGTATCCAATCTGAAAATTTATGAAACGTGGTCCCTGGAGGAAGAGAAAAGGTCATAGCCTTCTATAGGTTGGTGCCTATGTACTTGTAAACATATCGACCAGTACAAGAGCCAGGGGGTTGGAGCTCCCTTCCAATAGTAGCTAGAAAATGAGAGAGGGTTGTAACCCTTTGTAGGCTGGCGCCTATATACTAGTAAATATATCAGCTAGTACAAGAGCCAGGGGGTTGTAGCTCCCTTCCAGTAGAAGCTGGAGAATGAGATAAGGTTGTAGCCTTCTGCAGGTGGGTGCCTACGTATTGGTATGAGTCTACGCCAGTACAAGATTATAAACAGGTTTTTCTTATATTAAAAGAAGGCAGCAGTAGGTGGTTTTTGTCCCACATTGGGTTTCCACCTTAAATCTTGGTGTTCATGTGTGTTTCCTATGTGTGATGGTCTATTCTGTTTTTACTACACCTAGATATTGTTTATATGGTTAATGAAGTTCTGATACACTGATTAAAGATCAAAATATGATGAGTTAACTAAATCATAAGTTTGCTGGATATACACTAGTTGCCTTAAACACAGATGCGTGTACACACGAGTTCCATTAACTGAAGTAGCATATATGAATCTGATTATGGAAATGAAAAGTTATTGACTTGCTAATACTGATTCACCCCCCCCCCCCCTCTCAGTATTGTTTCTAACAATTGGAATCAGAGCAGGTCCTTCAGAAGAAGCTTGATCGCTTGAAGGGAGATCCATCAAAATGAATAATCAAGAGAGCATGGGATCCATCAGAACGCTAATCTTCGATGGGAGAAATTTTGTTTACTGGAAGATAAGAACCACAACCTATCTATAATCGCTTGGAACAGATGTTTGGGAAATTTTGGAGAAAGGATATACATTTCCAACAGTAATTCCTACAGATACGGCAGGTAAAAAGGATTATGAAACCAATGCCAAAGCTATCACTATTGTATTGGTAAGTTTGTCAAAATCAGAGTTTTTCAAGGTCACGCAACTCAAATCAGCCAAAGAAATATGGGACAGAATCGTTCTGAGCTACGAAGGAGACTCTCAGATAAAACGTGCTAAGCTTCAAATTCTCAGAATTCAGTATGAAACTCTTAAGATGCATAGTGATGAAAGCATAACTAGTTACTTCCTACATATAGATGAGGTTTTCAATTGTATGAAGAATCTAGGTGAAGAAATTAAGGAAGTTGTCTTAGTTGAGAAAGTTTTGAGATCCTTGTCTGCTAAATTTGAACCCAAAGTGTCTGCCATAGAAGAAAAACAGGATCTGCAGAATATCACTATGACACAACTTCATGGAATCTTAACTGCCTTTGAGATGAGAAAAGGAGGACCATCAGATATGAGAGAAGCTGCATCTAAAGCATCAGCAAAGGGAAAAGAAAAACTCTATGAATCAGGACACATTTCAGAAGAAGAAGATGAGGTAAATATTGTCAAGAAGCTTCAACGTGTTGGCATTATGATGCATGTGTTGTACTTGATGGCAACCCACTCGTAGAAGAACAACTCACTTATATATAACTAGATGAATCTACAGAAGAGATATCAGATGTGACAAAATACATGAATGTAGGACAACTCAAAGGAATTAGTTCAGATGTAATGAACAATGACAACTCATTAAGATGACAGTTCTAAGGGGAGATTGTTGGCAAGTGTTGTCCTTGATGGCAACTCACACAGATGACAGATCATAGTGCAGCAAGTCAGTAGCAAAGAATTAATGATCAAACTACAAAGAATGAAGAAAGAAAAGTATATACATAGGTTCACTATATACCAAGTTGTGTACACATGCAGGTTCACTATATACCAAGTCGCGTATATACGCAGGTCCACTATATACCAAGTAGTGTATACACGTAGGTTATACACGCAGGTTCACTATATACCAAGTCATGTACACACGCAGGTTCACTATATACAAAGGCACGTATATCGTACACACACACTTTCAGGCAAGGAAAGGCGCGTACATGTCGGAAAACTAAGTTTTGGGTCCGTGGTATTTGGTCCATGGTATTTTGGTATTTGGTCCTTGCTATCGCGTCCAAAGTGTTGAACCCAGGTATTGGGTCCCTAGTATTGGTTCTAAATGGTTTTGGACCATGGTATTGAGTAAGGTCTAAGACTATAAAAGGAGAAGAAGATCATTAGGCAAAGGCATATTTTCAGAAAGTCTTGATATCTGATGAAGTATGAGATCTAGTATGCAAGTTATGGGTTCATGATGCTTTGTTTGATCTAATCTAAGGAGGAATCTCACCAGTTGATGGAGAACAAGATCTAAGGATAGATTGGGATCAAATGGTTTGGAATGAATCATCTCTATATGGTTTGATTATGATTATTATAGATATGTATACTGACGCATGTAATGTTCTGATCTGGGTATAACTTAAGTTTGAAATAACTGCAACTCATGAATGAATATTTATAGATGTATACGCTAGTTGACTTTGGTAAAAGCACGTACATATGCAAGTTATATACATATAAGTAGCGTATACCATATACACTATCATATTTGAAGTTAAAGGTGGTTCTGGTAGTTGATTCAAAGTCTGAGTTCTGGTGACTGTTTACTGGTGTCAGTATTCTACATATTCAGATTGGTTTATTATGTTTAGCTTCAGTGTTGTTGGAAGAGCTCAATAATGGATCAGGATCATAATGACTTATCTTTATGTGATCTGATGGACTAAATCTGGTTGCTAACATGCGTATTATCCTTGTATATGTAATGATCTGGTTATGTCTGAAGTCAAGAAGTGCAGCAAAGACATATGTAAGTAATTAATGACATATACGCTGGTTCGCTTTGGTGGAGTTGCGTATACACGCTGGTTCAACTCTTCCAAGTAGCGTATGCACTCTGATGCATGATTTTTTATGATACTGTTAGATCTGAACATTGTTGCAGAGTTATGTGTTATGCTCTGTGTTCTGGTGATTGTAGTTTGTTGACAGGGTTTCAGTGATTCAGTATTAGGTGATTCAGAGATTAATGATGCTAGTGTTGATTGATTGTGTGCTTCAATGATATTGATTGGTCCAGTATGAAAATTGGATGAAACGTGGCCTTCAGATTATGATGATGTGTTCCATGAGTATCCAGTCTGAAAATTTATGAAACGTGGTACCTGGAGGAAGAAAGAGAAGTTTGTAGCCTTTTGTAGGTCAGCACCTATGTACTAGTACATCAGTTAGTACAAGAGCTAAGGGGGTGGTAGCTCCCTTCCAGTAGCAGCTGGAAAACAAGTGAAGGTTGGAGCATTCAGTAGGCTGGCACCTACATACTAGTAAAGGGATCGGCTAGTACAAGAGCTAAGGGGGTTGTAGCTCCCTTCCAGGAGAAGCTGGAGAACGAGAGAAGGTTGTAGCCTTCTGCAGGTAGAAGCTTGTGTACTAGTATAAGACTGCACTAGTACAGAAATATTGTAAAAAGAAGTTTCTTATTAAAAGAAGATAGAGACGACTTGTAGCAGGTGGTTTTCACCTACATTGGGTTTCCACCTTACATCATGGTGTTCATGTGTGCTTCTTGTGTGTGATGATCTATTCTGTTTTATTGCACTTGTTTACTGTTCATATCGTTAATAAAAATTCTGATGCACTAACTAAAGATCTACATTTAATGGATTAACTGAATCATAAGTTTACTGGATATACACTAGTTGCATTAGACACAGTTGTGTGTACACGCAGGTTACCTTCACTGAAGTAGCGTATATGAATCTGAGTATGAAAATGAAAAAGTGTTTGATTTGATAATACGGATTCACCCCCCCCCCCCTCTCAGTATTATTTCCAACAATTGGTATCAGAGCAGGTCCTTTGGTAGAATCTTGATCGCTTGAAGGAGATCCGTAGAACAATGGGAAAGAAGCTTAAGAAGAAAGCACATAAGAAGAATAAGACATCTCAGAATAACTATGACAGTGGGAGAATCAATTGGGGAATATGTGGAAGAAGCACTTCAGATTCAGAATCACTTCAAAATGAAGATGAACAAGCAAAAGAACTATCAGGTATGAATTTTTTATCCTCTGGTGATACATTTATCCATCCATTTGAAGATAATGAAAGTGATAGCGAAACAACTGAATTTGCTCTTATGGGTGAGCAAGAAAGATATCAAATAGAGGCAGAATTTAAAAGGCTTACAGACAAAATTAGAGATCAACAAGATCTATTGAACAAAAGGGAATGTGCCTTCAAAGAAGAAGCTACCAAACTAAAAGCTCAACTAGAGGAAGGAAACAAAGTAAGGAATTTATTCAAGGACAAGGAAGATCAATGTCAAAAGTTGCAGGATGAAGTGACATCATTAAGAAATGAAGTCAATGAAAGAAGCACAACAATCAAGAAACTCAGAGATAGATCCAGTTACTATGAGAGTCTTGAAGCTACGATCCACTCGCTAAAAGAAGATCTTGAAGAATCAAATAAGCAGAATAAAGAACTACTCCAAGCTCTTGAAAAACAAGAAAACGAAGTTCTTGAACTAAGACATCAATTGGAAGAAGGAAGAAAAGCTGAAGAAAACATGAAGAAGCAGTATCATGAAAAGGAGGAGCAACATCAGATTGAGGTAAATATTCTAAAAGATAACTTAGAAGAAAAGTATAAGCTCTTACGATTTCAAGATAGTACTAAGATCTTGGATGATATTCTTAGTAGTCAAAGGTCTCCTGCTATCAAAACTAGCCTTGGTTTTTATGAATCTGTTGAAGATGAATCTATCTCACAAGGAGAGGCAAGGAACTCTAATGAGAAATCTAAAATAATCAACAAGGAGATGAGAGGACAACCCCATCAACAGCGCAGGAAATAAATTATTCAAAGAAAATCTTTTACTCCTCCGATGAATAATGTTGAATGTTATGTATGTCATAATCTTGGACATGTTGCAGCCATATGCAGAAGAAGAATGGTTCAAGACCATCACATAGAAAGATCATCACGTTCCAGGTAATTTAAGGGATATTGCTTTGCTTGCAATATGTTTGGTCACAGAGCTGTTGATTGCTATAGAAGGAATATGAAACATGTAAGATGTTATGCATGTAACAAGCTTGGACATACAGCAAAGGAATGCAGGAACAAAGTACGAGCACCATACCAAAAGGAGAAAACATCATCACACTTGAAGATATGGAAGAAGAATGAAGTACAGTCAGAAAGATGTGGCACAACACAATATACGGACATAACAGACTCAGAGGGAGCTGAAAGTGTAAAACTTCAGTGTCCTAAATTTCATACGCAAGTTTCATACAGGGAAATCGTGTATATACATGAGTTAGTTACTGCATAGTCGCATATATGTTAGTTTGAGGAAAAGCAGTAGGGACAGGCTCAGGAAAAAGGTTCTGATTTGATTCAGTCCATTATTTGCTTTGTTTGATAATGGTTACAATCTGCTGATGATGTGTGGAAATGTCTTGACACTTGTAAGATGTTTAAAAGTGTTTTGATCCTAAATTAATGATGATGATGCCTTGATACTTCTTGTTGATATATGCATGATTAGATCTGACAGTAAGCAAGATGCCACAGGTTTAGGGGGAGCATATGCTTTTAATAATGCATTGTTGGCATTATGGTTAGTAGTCCTTGGTGATGATGCTTATATGGCTAAAAAATATATCTTGCTATGATATGGTTATGAGTTTTCCATGAAAAAATCTCATATGATTCTCGGGGTTACATAGTTGATGTTCAGATCAGATTTGTAGTTGATTCTTTGATGATGCATATATGGTGCTTACATGGTGATCTTCATAAGGATAAGGAGAAGTACAAAGCTTGAATACACATCTTCATTACTTGATGATGAGTCACTCATATGCTGCTGTCGTCATATGCATAAAGATCATATAATACAGTTATGATGCAAGATTCCTATAGTTCTTGGTGCTCATGTAGATGAGGATTGTTGTTGTTGATGATATCAAGAAGTCTTGACAAATGATCTTGAGCTCAAGATACATAGTGTTGGATACATGAATGATTACTCAAAGTTGCATTGTTGGAGACATGATGATGATGAGTTCTTACCTATATGATGATAGGTTGATACTTACATATGTTGATTGATGCAGATGTTCCCAAGTGATGATACTTGGATCATGCAGATCTTGATGTTGATGAGATGGCTATGGTGTTTTTCACATATGATATAATGTGAATGATTCTGTATGTCATATGTAGAATTCTATTCAAAAGGATGAGTTGATGCAGACATACCTTGTTATAGGTTGATGACTTATACACTAATGAACATATACAAGTTGTTGGTCTAGATGTTGTTGTCAGATGATTATGGAGCAAATCATACATTGTGTATGAAAGTTGTTGATGACTATCATGATCTTATTTAGATGTTTGGTCTCTATTATAAATATCATATAAACGTCATATCAAGACTCATGATTTAATAGTTTGTCTCTATCTATTGTAGTCATTTGATGAATCCCTTTTGGTCATATGATGTAATTTGTACCCCCACTATGCATGGGAAGGATGATGTAATATTTCAGTCATGTACAACCATTTGGTGTCTCACATATTCCCACTTGGTTGGGTGGATGAGTAAATATTGGTATATCCCCACTGGATTGGGAGATGGATGTATGTATGAGGTAATAGGAAGGTCATTTATGATAGAGTCATGTTCTTCTTGTAGAACATCTTTTTTTGCAGACCTTGCTTACAGTCAGGGGGAGCATGAACAGCACACCTCAGCAGAGCAGAGATTTCAACATGTACTCAGAGGGAACATGGATAGTTTGGTACACCTTGGCATATAAAAAGGGGGAGATCATTCAAAGATTTCAACAGGTATTCAGGGGGAGTATGGACAGTGGAATATTTATCAAGGAAAGAGAATATCTTGGTCCGCCTTTTGCCCTTGATGTCAAAGGGGGAGAGTGATTTGGTGTTTTTGCCATCAAGTCCAAAAGGGGAGATTGTTGGCGTTATGATGCATGTGTTGTACTTGATGGCAACCCACTCGTAGAAGAACAACTCACTTATATATAACTAGATGAATCTACAAAAGAGATATCAGATGTGAGAGAATACATGGATGCAGCACAGCTCAAAGGAATCAGTTCAGATGTAATGAACAATGACAACTGATGAGCCCCAAAAATGTACAATTATTTGGGCTCATTCAACCTCCTAATTTGGCTTAGTCCACCATTCTCATTTGTTTATTGCATGTTTTTGATTATTTTTATGTTAATAGAGTGAATTTGGTTAGTCATTATGCCAACAAGTCTAATGGGTGCTTTGTGTAGCCTTTTTGGTCAACTTGGAGACAAAATTGAAGGTCTTAATGAGCACTTGGCAGCCAAATTCGTGGGAGAACAAGCTAGAGGATTTGTAGGAAGGTGTCCCCCTCATTTATGGGCCCTTACCTCGAATTCTCCACCATCAGCTCAGAGTTCAAGGGCCACCGAATCAATCAGCTCAAGGGCAGCCAAGCAAGTCAAGTTGGACTGCTGTTAACTACAAGTCTTGGGCAGCCAAGTCCCTAAATTTTAGGAGGACTGTTGGGTCCTCAAATTGTATAAATAAGAGGGCTTAAGACCTCATTTCAGTTAGTCATTTTTGGGATTAGCTAGTGGTTAGTCATTTTGTAGCTAGTTAGTCATTTTGTTTTAGCCATTAGTTAGCTAATTTGTAGTTCGATTTTTATGCAATAGATTAGCTTTGCTTTCAGCTCATGTTCAAGTTCTCCTTGTGGACAGTTTTGATGTACTTTTCATTTCTTGATTAATAAAGATGGATCCAGCTTTGCACCAGCTCTAAATCTTTCATGGGAGGCTGTAGCTCTTGGGGTTGGGCCCATCTCAAGCGCCCAGTACCTCCCTTGTTTCTCTTTATGTGTGTTTGCTGCGTTCTTGAGAAAAAATCTGCTCTTTAGATTTAATTCATGCTTTGTTACTTAGGTTGCCTTTGATGGTTAAAGTAGTTTCTTATGTTTAAGATAGATTGGTAGGAGTTATTCATGCATTTATATCTCTTTGATAATGTTTTGTTCACAGGTTGTACGTGATTCTTTTCATGAATAAGGTTGCTGTCCACCGATTTCATTAACTTGTTAGATAGATCACATGATATTTCGATTGCATGCAAGATGTAGTTGGTTTGATCAAGTAACCACTATGCAGGGCATCTTCATCACCTCCTCGTTCATTTGAGCCTCGTTCAAATTAGCTCCTCCATCACCAAGTCTGTTTCCTTATCTCCCATCTGCTCTTTTGCCACGTTACCCTACCTTCTTCTCCATTGTTGCCTCAACTACCTTAAAGCCAAGTCAGCCTTCCACATATCATCTCATCACTCCATCCATCAGTTCCTAGGTCACTTCAGACCCCCATCCTACCTCCATAACCATCCATGCATCTTCCATCAACCATCCATCCTCAAAAATCCAATTCGTAAACATCCTGTAGAAGAATTACAGAACATCCTGTAGAAGACTTACAGGACTTTCCTGTAGAAACCCCTGCAGACTTCCTGTAGAAGTTCATGAACACGGTTGCATGTCATCCAGACTTTGTGAAACTCTCAGAAAGGATACTGGGGATCCCTTAGACTCTCTCTGTACCATCCCAACCTTTCCCAAAGCATTTCATCCCTTGATCCATCCCTGCACAGTGGAAAACTAGTTAGAAGCACATGCATGATAATTCCAACAACTTAATCAAAAATACAAAAAGATGTTTTCTTCAGATAGTGATAACTTAGACACATGCATTTTACCTTCCTAGAAGTAATGGCATCTCTTCTCATGGTTTTCACTCTCATTTTTGCATCATAGAGGTTAGACTAGTTAAATTAGGGTTTCCTAAGGTTTCCATGTTTTGATTTGCTTTCAGTTCATTTTTGCCAAGTAGATTAGTCTTCTTTGAGCTAGCTTTCGTCCATCATTTAACAAGCTTCTTCTGAGAGCCTATAGAAGTTGGCTTGAGCCCTAGCGGACTTGTGCCAACTGACCAAGTGACAGCTGCGACAAGAGCTAGTACTTGTGCATACAGCACCGTCGCTTCCAAGTTTGTACGAACTACTGGGTTGATAAAATTAAGAGACAGGAAGCCCCAGGAGTTGTAGCATCATTGCTACAATACTGGAGCTCACCAACAACTCATTAAGATGACAGTTCTCAGGGGGAGGTTGTTGGCAAGGGTTGTCCTTGATGGTAACTCACACAGATGACAGATCATAGTGCAACAAGTCAGTAGCAAAGAATTGATGATCAGACTACAAAGAATGAAGAAAGAAAAGTATATACGCAGGTTCACTATATACCAAGTCATGTACACACGCAGGTTCACTATATACCAAGTCGCGTATATACGCAGGTTCACTATATACCAAGTCGTGTACACACGCAGGTTCACTATATACGAAGTCATGTACACATGCAGGTTCACTATATACAAAAGCGTGTATATCATACACACACACTTTCATGCAAGGAAAGGCGCGTACATGTCGGAAAACCAAGTTTTGGGTCCGTGGTATTTGGTCCATGGTATTTTGGTATTTGGTCCTTGGTATTGCGTCTGAAGTGTTGAACCCAGGTATTGGGTCCCTAGTATTAGTTCTAAATGGTTTTGGACCATGGTATTGAGTAAGGCCTAAGACTATAAAAGGAGAAGAAGATCATTAGGCAAAGGCATATTTTCATAAAGTCTTGAATATCTGATGAAGTATGAGATCTAGTATGCAGGTTATTGTTGGAAATAATACTGAGAGGGGGGGGGTGAATCAGTATTACCTAGCAATTTACCAAATCTTCCTTATTTGATCTTTTGAAATATTCTTGCATATCAGTACCATAAAACAATGAGCATGGATAAAGAAAATAGACAGTCACACCAAAGAACACAAGATGTAAGGTGGAAACCCAATGCGGGAGAAAAACCACCTGCTGCAATAATGTCTCTATCTTCTTTCAAGAAATTCTTTTTACAATGATTTTGTACTGGTGCAGTCCTTTACCAGTACGCAGGCTGCAACCTGCAAAGAGCTACAACTCTTTCTCGTTTTCCAGACTTCTCCTGGAAGGGAGCTACAACCCCCTACTTCTTTTCAAAAAGATCAACAAGTATACAATAGATACAGTCTACTACAGATATCAGATCAGTAATTACAGAAACAACCCAGAACACCTTATGAACAGAAATATACAGTTAACAGATCATCTTAAGACAGGGACGCATATTTTCTTTCTGTGGCCTGCGACTGGACGCGGTATACCGTATGCTGTTCTGCGTGCAGACGCACTGTTCCTTTTGCTTGTCTGCGACCGACGCACACATCAACACTATCGCGCCGCGTCTTTCGCTTCAGAGACGCACCCAATACCACAGTCGCACCGCGTCCTTCGCTTCAGAGACGCACCTGATCCTTCACTGTACTGCGTCCCGGCGCATTTTCCCTTCACTGAATCTGCGTCCCTTTAGATATAGAAGATAAGAGGACTTCAGAACCGACCCAAACACTCAGATCCACAGATCTGATCATGCGCCATACAGATCGTAGTCCATTAGAAGATTTACCCTTAAAGATATGGACTAGATCACACCAAGAGATGATCAACCAAGATGATGCTTAATCCAAATGAACTCCTTTGCTTTATATAGGCAAGCTTCTCCCCAAAGCGTGGAACAATACCACGAGCCGACACCATAGAAACACACAACCGTCGGCTAGATACCACACAAGAAGCCCCCACGAGCTTTTCTCTACCTTGAAATGAGTGCACTGGGCGGACGCACCTTCTGAACGGCTGGCCAGCGTCCCTGGACGCGGGTTCTGTATGGTATACCTGCGGGGACGCACTTGCTGAACAAAATTTCCTGCGTCCTTCTTGATTTACCACCTGAAGGCGTTTGCCATCAAGTACAACACCTGAATCATAATGCCAACAAACTCCCCCTTTGGACTTGATGGCAACCACATAAACTTTCAGCTTCATCATTCTCCCCCTTTGACATCAAGAGCAAAGGGTATGCTCCCCCTATGCTCATGCTTCTCCAGAATTGTAACCAGAAATCCATCATGAAGAAGACAGAGACATATTGCAGCTATTTCCAAGATCTCCTTCTCCATAATGCCAACAATGCATTATGTGCTCCCCCTGAGCCTATACCATCAATAGGAAGATGGTCAACAGTGAGATGATGCATCAACAACCCCCAGCTTTTGCCTGAGGTATTCAAAAGTGTCCCTGGGCAACGGTTTGGTGAAAATATCAGCAACTTGTTCCTTAGAAGGAACATACTCCAACTTGACCTTCTGTTCAAGTACTTGTTCCCGGAGAAAATGGTACTTGATTGGTATGTGCTTGGTTTTTGAATGCATAACCGGATTCTTTGAGATGCTGATTGCACTTGTGTTGTCACATAAGATAGGAATAGGAGGTGTACAAGTGATTTGATAATCCTGCAAAGTCTGCATCATCCAAAGAAGTTGGGTGCAACAAGATGCAGCCGCAACATATTCCGCTTCAGCTGTAGACAAGGCAATTGAACTCTGTTTCTTGCTGAACCAAGATACCAGTCTAGAACCCATAAAGAATGCACCACCACTTGTGCTTTTCCTGTCATCCACACTTCCGGCCCAATCTGCATCTGTATAAGCATGAAGAGTGAGATCTGTATCTCTAGGATACCATAGGCCATAATTTTGAGTCCCTTGAAGATATTTGAAGATTCTCTTTACTGCTTGAAGATGAGTCTCCTTTGGATTTGCCTGAAACCTTCCAACTATTCCAACTGCATGCATGATGTCTGGTCGGGTACCTGTCAAATATAGTAGACTTCCAATCATAGATCTGTAGGTTGGTTGATGAACTGCTGCAGATTCGTCATTTGCACTGAGACTACATCCTGTAACCATGGGTGTACATACTGGTTTTGCATCTTCCATGCCATATTTCTTCAAAATCTGCTTGAGATACTTGGTTTGAGATAAAAGGATTCCTCCTTTCTTTTGTTGGATTTGCAAACCAAGGAAGTATGTCAGTTCTCCTAGCAAGGACATCTCAAATTCTTTCTGCATGACTGAGGCAAAGCTTTGACTCATAGCTTCTTCATTACTGCCAAAAATAATGTCATCTACATACACAACAAGTATTAGTAATTTGTCATTTTCAACTTTTATATAAAGATTGCTATCTGCTGAACCTTTTGAAAAACCTTGTTGATGAAGATATTTGTCCAACCGGTAGTACCAAGCCCTTGGAGCTTGTTTGAGACCATAGAGAGCCTTTTTTAATCGGCATACAAGATTTGGATCGTTTCCAAGAATGAAACCATCTGGCTGTTCAATGTACACTTCTTCATCCAAGTCTCCATTCAGAAAAGCTGATTTCACATCCATTTGAAATACTTTGAAGTTCTGACAACTTGAGAGAGCAAGAAACATTCGGATGGCCTCAAGTCTTGCAACAGGAGCAAAAGTTTCTTCAAAGTCTATTCCTTCTTGCTGTGCATACCCTTTACAAACAAGTCTGGCTTTGTTTCTAATTACTTCTCCATTTTCATTCAATTTATTTTTGAAAACCCATTTTGTTCCGATAACATTCTTATCCTTTGGTCTAGGAACCAGCTCCCAAGTGTTGTTCTTTTCGATTTGCTCAAGTTCTTCATCCATTGCTTTCACCCAACATTCATCTTTGCATGCTTCTTTCACATTTTGTGGTTCAGTAGAGGAGAGTAATGCCAAATAACTTGAAGCTTCTGCAACTGTTCTTCTAGTTTGTATACCTGCTTCCTTTTGTCCCATGATCTGAGATTCTGGATGGTTCTTTTGAACATATCTGGATGGAGTCTTTTCTTCTATTCTTGTTCTTTCTTCTGCTTCTTCGTGAGGTCCGTCTTGAAATTGTTCTTGCGGTTCTTCTTCTTCATCATTCTGTCTTTGAGGGTAGCTTTCATCTTCTTCAATGTCTTCACGATGTATTTGCCTAGGAATGTATCCTTTCTCATCAACCACTACATCAATGCTTTCAACAATTCTGCCAAGTCTTTTATTGTAGCATTTGTATGCTTTGCTATGTGGAGAGTAGCCAAGAAGAATTCCTTCATCTGCTCTAGGATCAAGTTTGCCAAGCTGCTCCTCAGTATTTTTGATATAGCATTTGCTCCCAAAGATTTTGAAGTGCTTTACCGAAGGAGTTTTACCACTCCAGAGCTCATGAGGAGTTTGAGTGCTGTTCACTCGGACATTTGTCTTGTTGAGAATAATAACTGCCGCATGTGCAGCTTCACCCCAGAAGGTTGCAGGAGTTCCTGATTCATCAAGCATAGCACGAGCCATTTGCTGGACTGTTCTGTTCATTCTTTCCACTACTCCATTTTGCTGAGGAGTTCTAGCTGTAGAAAATTCTCTCCTTATTCCATGTTCATCACAGAAATCGAAAAATTCATTTGAAGTAAATTCTCCACCTCTGTCGGATCTGAGGCACTTAATCTTGTGACCTGATTCATTTTCAGCCAAGGCTTTGAAGGATTTGAATTTTTCGAAAGCTTCATCTTTGTGCTTCATAAGTCCTAACCAAACAAACCTGGAGAAATCGTCAATAAATAATATCAAGTATTCCTCTCCTCTAGGTGTTCTTTTTCTGAATGGTCCACATACATCTGTATGTACTAGCTCAAGAGGCATGCTGGCTGATCCTTCTTTTTCTGGAAAGTTAGTTCTAGTCTGTTTTCCAAACTGACATGATCTGCACATGGTGTTGTCAGGAATTTTGATATCTGGAAGATCGCGAACTGCCTGATATTTGCAAGCTTTCCTTATTTGTGAGAAGCTTAGATGTCCCAATCTTCGATGCCATAACCAGTGCTCTTCATCCTTGCTTAGATAGCATTGTTGTTGTTCTTCATCAAAAATGTATAGATTATTTGAAGTTCTTTTTCCTTTGAGAACTGTTTTACCTGTATCAAGATCACGAACAAGACATCCATTTGATCTGAATATAACCTCGGTTCTTTGATCACACATCTGGCTTACACTTAGAAGATTATGCTTTAGTCCATCAACAAACAAAACATTTCCAGCCTTAACATCTTCTTTTAAAGGAGCAATACCTTTTCCTTTTATAGTTGCAGGTGTATCATTTCCAAAAGAGACTTTCTTTCCCTTTTCTAAATTAGAATAAGATTCAAGTTTTTCTTTATCACCTGTCATGTGCTTTGAACATCCACTGTCAATGTACCATAGATTTTCTTGTCCTTCTGCATAGAATGCTATCCCACATCTTTCTGTTTGAGGTTCCTTTATTTTCCATGTTTTGGTGCCTGAGGTTTGTTCCCTTTTTTGTTCTTGTACCTTTCTTTCCGGAAACCTGCTTCTGCATTCAACATCTTCATGTCCAAAATTATTGCAAATAGAGCATTCAACTTCATTTTCAAGAGCTGAAAAATTGTTATAGGTCCTTTTTGTAATCCCTGTCATGCTTCTTTGTTTTTGAGCTTCCCTAGTCATGATTGTTTTATACGCAACACATTGGGCTGCTTTGTGACCAAAGTTATGGCAAGAAAAGCATTGTCCATTGAAGAAGTTTCTGCGATTATTGAATCTACCAGCCGACTGATTGTAATTTCTATTTTCATCTATTCTTGAACCAAATTGAGAAGATTTTACCTGTGGCTGGTTGTGGCTTTTGTTCACCCTTAAGCTGGATTGCCCCTGATAGTTTGAAGTTTGTACCTGCTTTACCTGATGATCTTCCTTGTGTTCTTGCTCATTTCTTCTTGCTGCATCAAGATAACTTTTTGAAGTGGAAGCTTGAGAAGTTTCTCCATTGTAGCCCAGACCTGTCTTATTTAGAGGAGACCGCTGCACACTGATAATCTCATTCAACGTTTCAGATCCTTTGACAAACTTGAGATTAATAGTTTTTGTTTTCTCAATTTCTTTTCTAAGACCAACAATTTCACCTTCTAATTTTTCAAGATGTTTTTCCTTTTCATCAATCTGAAATTGTAGAGTATCAATAATCATGTTCTTTTCTTCTATACATCTCTTGAGTCTAGTAATTTCATCATAAAGGTTATCCACATCTATAGCATCCTCATAATTATCATCTTCAAATGCCATTAACAATCTATATTTGTTACCTTGTTCATCTTCATCACTGTTTGATAAGCCATCGCTATCTTCATGGGTGTAGTAGCTTTTCTTATTTGTACCCTGTTTCTTGTTCCATCTAACTGGTTCCTTTCCTTTATCCTTATAAGAGCATTTTGCAGCATAATGACCTACTCTTCCACAAGCAAAACATTTGAAAGGTAGCTTACCTCTGAACCTTCCAGAACCCCTTTGAAGATTTCTGACAAAGTTTGATTCTTCTTCCTCTTCTTCTGGAACATGACTTGCTTCATAGTGATCTTCTTTGCCTGATGCTTTAAAAGCAGCTTCCCTTCTGTCTGATGGACCTCCCTTTCTCATTTCATAAGCAGTTAGAATTCCATGTAGCTGAGACATAGTGAGAACGCGGAGATTTTCCTTTTCTTCTACTGCAGATACTTTAGATTCAAACTTGGGAGATAAAGATCTTAGAATCTTTTGAACTACTATAGTCTCTTTTATTTCTTCACCCAAATTTTTCATACAATTAACAATCTCATCTACTCGAAGAAAATAATTAGCCACACTTTCATCATTATACATCTTGAGAGTCTCATATTGAATCCTGAGAGTTTGAAGTTTAGCTTCTTTTACCTGTTCATCTCCTTCATAGCTAGTGATCATTTTGTCCCATATCTCTTTTGCTGATTTGAAGTGCATGACCTTCATGAACTCTGTTTGAGATATACTTCCTAATAGAGTACTGACTGCTTTTGCATTTGTTTCATACTGCTTTTTCTCAGCTGGATCTGTAGGAGTAACTGAAGGAAAGGCATAGCCTGATTCTACAATGTTCCAAACTTCTGTACCAAGAGATTGAAGATATGCAGTAACTCTTACCTTCCAATAATTGAAGTTTGTTCCATCGAAGACGGGTGGCCTGATTGATGCTTCTCTCTCGTAGTTGCTCATGATGATCGATCTACCTTCAAGCGATCAAGCTGTTCTGAAGGACCTGCTCTGATACCAATTGTTGGAAATAATACTGAGAGGGGGGGGTGAATCAGTATTACCTAGCAATTTACCAAATCTTCCTTATTTGATCTTTTGAAATATTCTTGCATATCAGTACCATAAAACAATGAGCATGGATAAAGAAAATAGACAGTCACACCAAAGAACACAAGATGTAAGGTGGAAACCCAATGCGGGAGAAAAACCACCTGCTGCAATAATGTCTCTATCTTCTTTCAAGAAATTCTTTTTACAATGATTTTGTACTGGTGCAGTCCTTTACCAGTACGCAGGCTGCAACCTGCAAAGAGCTACAACTCTTTCTCGTTTTCCAGACTTCTCCTGGAAGGGAGCTACAACCCCCTACTTCTTTTCAAAAAGATCAACAAGTATACAATAGATACAGTCTACTACAGATATCAGATCAGTAATTACAGAAACAACCCAGAACACCTTATGAACAGAAATATACAGTTAACAGATCATCTTAAGACAGGGACGCATATTTTCTTTCTGTGGCCTGCGACTGGACGCGGTATACCGTATGCTGTTCTGCGTGCAGACGCACTGTTCCTTTTGCTTGTCTGCGACCGACGCACACATCAACACTATCGCGCCGCGTCTTTCGCTTCAGAGACGCACCCAATACCACAGTCGCACCGCGTCCTTCGCTTCAGAGACGCACCTGATCCTTCACTGTACTGCGTCCCGGCGCATTTTCCCTTCACTGAATCTGCGTCCCTTTAGATATAGAAGATAAGAGGACTTCAGAACCGACCCAAACACTCAGATCCACAGATCTGATCATGCGCCATACAGATCGTAGTCCATTAGAAGATTTACCCTTAAAGATATGGACTAGATCACACCAAGAGATGATCAACCAAGATGATGCTTAATCCAAATGAACTCCTTTGCTTTATATAGGCAAGCTTCTCCCCAAAGCGTGGAACAATACCACGAGCCGACACCATAGAAACACACAACCGTCGGCTAGATACCACACAAGAAGCCCCCACGAGCTTTTCTCTACCTTGAAATGAGTGCACTGGGCGGACGCACCTTCTGAACGGCTGGCCAGCGTCCCTGGACGCGGGTTCTGTATGGTATACCTGCGGGGACGCACTTGCTGAACAAAATTTCCTGCGTCCTTCTTGATTTACCACCTGAAGGCGTTTGCCATCAAGTACAACACCTGAATCATAATGCCAACAGTTATGGGTTCATGATGCTTTGCTTGATTTGAGCTAAGGAGGAATCTCACCGGTTGATGGAGAACAAGATCTAAGGATAGATCAGGATCAGATAGTTTGGAATGAATCATCTCTATATGGTTTGATTATGATTATTCTAGATATGTATACTAACGCATGTAATGTTCTGATCTAGGTATAACTTAAGTTTGAAATAGCTGCAACTCATGAATGAATATTTACGGATGTATACGCTAGTTGACTTTGATAAAAGCGCGTACATACGCAGGTTATATACATATAAGTAGCATATACCATATACACTATCATATTTGAAGTTACAGGTGGTTCTGGTAGTTGATACAAAGTCTGAGTTCTGGTGACTGTTTACTGGTGTCAATATTCTGCATATTCAGATTGGTTGATTATGTTTAGCTTCAGTGTTGTTAGATGAGATCTATAATGGATCAGGATCATAATGACTTATCTTTATGTGATCTGATGGACTAAATCTGGTTGCTAACATGTGTATTATCCTTGTATATGTAATGATCTGGTTATGTCTGAAGTCAGGAAGTGCAGCAAAGACATAAGTAAGTAATTAATGACATATATGCTGGTTCGCTTTGGTGAAGTTGCGTATACACACTGGTTTGGCTCTTCCAAGTAGCGTATGCACTCTGATGCATGATTTTTGATGATACTGTTAGATCTGAACATTGTTGCAGAGTTCTGTGTTCTGGTGATTGCAGTTTGTTGACAGGGTTTTAGTGATAGTGTATTAGGTGATTCAGAGATTGATGATGCTAGTGTTGATTGATTGTGTGCTTCAATGATATTGATGGGTCCAGTATGAAAATTGGATGAAACGTGGCCTTCAGATTATGATGATGTGCTCCATGAGTATCCAGTCTGAAAATTTATGAAATGTGGTACCTGGAGGAAGAAAGAGAAGGTTGTAGCCTTCTATAGGTTAGCACCTACGTACTAGTATATCAGTTAGTACAAGAGCTAAGGGGGTGGTAGCTCCCTTCCAGTAGTAGCTGGAAAATGAGTGAAGGTTGGAGCATTCAGTAGGCCGGCACCTATGTACTAGTAAAAGGATCGACTAGTACAAGAGCTAAGGGGGTTGTAGCTCCCTTCCAGGAGAAGCTGGAGAATGAGAGAAGGTTGTAGCCTTTTGTAGGTAGAAGCCTGTTTACTGGTATAAGATTGCACCAGTACAGAAATATTGTAAAAAGAATTTTCTTATTAAAAGAAGATAGAGATGACTTGAAGCAGGTGGTTTTCACCCACATTGGGTTTCCACATTACATCATGGTGTTCATGTGTGCTTCTTGTGTGTGATGATCTATTCTGTTTTATTGCACCTGTTTACTGTTCATATGGTTAATAAAAGTTCTGATGCACTAACTAAAGATCTACATTTAATGGATTAACTGAATCTTAAGTTTACTGGATATATGATAGTTACATTAGACATAGTTGCGTGTATATGCAGGTTCCCTTCACTGAAGTAGCATATATGAATCTGAGTATGAAAATGAAAAAGTGTTTGATTTGATAATACTAATTCACCACCCCCCCCCCCCCAATATTATTTCCAACACAATGGGGTTTTGGAAGGTTCAAAGGTAAGCTACCATTCAAATGTTTTTCTTGTGGAAGAGTTGGTCATTACGCTGCTAGATGCCATCATAACAAAGGAAAGATGTCTAGAGAAGGTAATAGAAGTTACTGTACTCATGATGATAGTGATGGCTTTTCCAATAGTGATGAAGACGATCAAAAAATTAAACTACGCATGGCATATGAAAATAATGGCTCAGAAAAGGAAGATTTCCTTAAAGAAATTAGTCAACTTAAAATCATTTTGGCAGAAAAGGATACAATCATAAACGCAGTGACACGTCAACTCACTGAAAAGGAAAAACACAATGAAGTGTTAGAATGTGAAGTAGTAAGTCTAAGAAAAGAACTTGAAAAAACAAATACTCTAAATCTTCGATTTGCTAAAGGATTAGAAACGTTAGATGAAATCCTCAAAGTTCAGCATTCGCCCATTATAAAGACTGGTCTTGATTTTAATGAAGGTGAATCTAGCTCACAGGGTAAGGTAAGAAACTCCAATGAAAAATCTAAGATTCTCAACAAGGAAATAAAACATCAACCCCATCAACAACCAAGGAAAGAAATTTGTCAAAGAAAATCTTTTACTCCTAACTGTGGAAGTGATAGTAGGTTATTTCCTTCAAGGAATAATGTTGAATGTTTTATACGTCATAATTTTGGACATGTTGCAACCAGATGTAGAAGTATAATGGTTCAAGACCATCACACAGAAAGATCATCATGTTCCAGGTACTTTGAGGGATATTGTTTTGCTTGCAATATGTTTGGTCACAAAGCTATTGATTGCAATAAAAGGAATATGAAACATGTAAGATGTTATGCGTGTAACACGTTTGGACATAAAGTAAAGGAATGTGTGAGAAAAATTCGAACACCAAACCAAAAGGAGCATACATCATCTCAATCCCAGGTATTGAAGAAGATGGAATTATTGTCAGAAAGATGTGGCTTAGCTCAGTTTGCAAACATAACAAACCCAGGGGAAGTTGAAAGTGTAAAACTTCAGTATTTCGATTTTCATACGCAGCTATTATGAAGAGAAGTCGCGTATATAAGCGAGTTAGATGTTTCACAGTCACGTACATGGTTCTCTGGAGAAAAAGCAGTGGGACAGACTCAGGAAAAGAAGTCTAATATGGTTCAGTCATTTATCTACTCTGTTCAATGATGATATGTGTTGGTTGGCACAGGTTCAAGGGGAGCATATGCTTCTAATAATGCATTGTTGGCATTATCTTAGAAGATCTTGATACAGATCCACATAGTTGTTTTGATTTAGGTGACTCCTTTGATGATCGAAACATACAGGTTGTTGATCTTGATGCTGCTGATGGTGAAGATCATATGGTGTATGATAGTTGTTGATGACTATCATGATCTTGTTTAGATCGGTTGTCCTTATATCATTTGATGTAAAGTTCATGAAAAGACCTAATTTGTAACCCCACTATGCATGGGAAGGATGATGTAATATTTTCTATGTCAATCATGTATAAACATTTGGTATATCCCCACTTGGTTGGGTGGATGAGTTAAAATTGGTGTATCCCCACTTGGTTGGGAGATTGATGTATGTATGATTCATTAGTGATAGGAAGGTCATACTCACTTAGTTGAGTTGTAGAGTCATGTTATTCTTTTGAAAAATAATTTTACAGACTCTGTATGTGCTCAGGGGGAGCATGGATGGATTGGTACATCTTAGCATGTACAAAGGGGGAGCTCAATCAAATATTTCAGCATGTACTCAGGAGGAGTATGGATAGCATAATGTATATCAAAGGGAGAGAATATCTTGGTCCGCCATTTGCCTGATGTCAAAGGGGGAGAGTGACTTGGTGTTGTTGTTTCCATCAAGTCCAAGGGGGGGATTGTTGGCATTATGATATAGGTGTTGTCCTTGATGGAAACTCACTCAGATGATAGATCATAGTGCAGCAGGTCAATAGAAAAGAATTAATGATCAAACTACAAAGAATGAATAAAGAGAGGTATACGCAGGTTCACCTTGACAAAGGAGCATATACACGTGGGTTACCAGACCAAAAGGAGCGTATAACATACACACGCACTTTCACAGAAGGAAAAGCGCATATATCTTGGAAAACTAAGTTTTGGTCCAAGGTATTTGGTCCATGGTATTTTGATCCATGGTATTGGTCCAAGGTATCTGGTCTGAGGTATTAACTCTAGGTATTTGGTCCAAGGTATTGGTCCTACGTGGTTTTGTTCCATGGTATTAAGAAAGGCCTAAAACTATAAAACGAGGAGAAGATCATTAGGCCAAGCGTGCAAGGATTGCATATCTGATGAAGTGGAAGATCGAGTATCTAGGTGATGGGTTTGTGATGCTTTGCTAAGGATGCACCTATGTGGCGAATGAAGGTTGATGGACTGAGATCATGAAGACTAAAATGCATTATCATTATATGGTATGATCATGAATAGTTCAGATATGAATACTGACGCATGTTTTATCCTTTCTATATGATGATCTGGGTATGTCTGAAGTATAAAATTGCAGCGAAGGTATAAGTAATTATTTTCATATTTGTACGTTGGTTCCCTTGGTAAAAGGGCATATACATGCTGATTCGACACAGCCAAGTAGCATATACCTTATGAACTTGATGGTTGAAGTATCAGTTACTTTTGATTGTTGTTACAGAGATCTGGGTTCTGCTTTGTGTTCTGGTGACTTTGTTTTGTTGACTGTGTTCTGAAAGTTCAGATAGATTGATTGATTCAGTTGTGGGTGATTCAGAGTCTCAGTGATTGGTAGATGCAGATGTATTTGATGATTGTATTACAGTTATGATTTGTGAGCTTCAATGTTGTTGATGGGTCCAGTATGAAAATTGGATGAAGTGTGGCCTTTCAAATTGTGGTGTTGTGTTCCAGGAGTATCCAGTCTGAAAATTTATGAAACATGGTCCCTGGAGGAAGAGAGAAGGTCGTAGCCTTCTGTAGGTCAGTGCCTACATACTGGTAAACATATCAGCCAGTACAAGAGCCAGGGGGTTGGAGCTCCCTTCCAGTAGCAGCTGGAAAATGAGAGAGGGTTGTAGCCCTCTATAGGTTGGTGCCTACATACTAGTAAATATATCAGCTAGTACAAGAGCCAGGGGGTTGTAGCTCCCTTCCAGTAGAAGCTGGAGAACGAGAGAAGGTTGTAGCCTTCTGCAGGTGGGTGCCTACATACTGGTATGAGTCTATGCCATTACAAGATTGTAAACAGGTTTTTCTTATATTAAAAGAACATAGCAGCAGGTGGTTTTTGTCCCACATTGGGTTTCCACCTTAAATCTTGGTGTTCATGTTTGTTTCTTATGTGTGATGGTCTGTTCTATTTTTATTACACCTAGTTACTGTTTATATGGTTAATGAAGTTCTGATGCATTGATTAAAGATCAACATATGACGAATTAATTGAATCATAAGTTTGTTGGATATATGCTAGTTTCCTTAAACACAGTTGCGTGTACACGTGAGTTCCAATAACCGAAGTAGCGTATATGAATCTGATTAGGGAAATGAAAAGTTATTGAATTGCTAACACTGATTCACCCCCCACCCCCTCTCAGTATTATTTCCAACATAACTTTTATTAATGTCTTGAGCACAATTTCCCTACAGCCAAGAAATTGGTTTCTTAAGGAAAAACAGGTTGGATAGCATAGAGGCCATACTCATCAGACACATGGAGTTGATTAAGCCTTTATGATATGGTGTTCAAAGTTTTTTAAACAATCTACAGATGATGGGTGAGGAGACTTACATGAGTGAGTGTGAGGTTATTGTTGAAGTTGTTGAGAAGACTGGTACCTGAACTTCTGCCAGCATTGAGCGAAGAAGAGATGAGGATCATGACTCTTCATTCAAAGGTTAGTAGAGGAAGACGTTGATCTGTGGATTGAAATGCTAAGTCAAGAAGTGGTTGTCAATGGAGGTAGGATTATGGAATGTGATGAGACTACTGAGAAAACTATATTAGACCATGATGATGATGATTTTATGAATGTGTTGTCTTATTCTTCTTCAATGAGACTTGTTATGGAGCAACATCATGAATACTCACCAGGATTACCACCAAAGTGGAGACCTGATGACATTTTGAGGAGTGGGAAGTCACACAAATTCCCCACCCCACCTTCATTTTTTAATACCATGAAGAATATGGGATCACCACCATTTTTTCAAGATGGTGAGACCCTTAGAAGTGAAATGTTGCTAAAGGGTGCTTCATGATGAGCATAGTTGGAGGATTTCTTGGAGGATGAAGATGTGACAACGTGTTGGAGAAACAACCAATGAAGGCATGAGGATGTGAATTATCATGGGGGTGACATGATGATTGGATTAGCTACTCAACTAATTCTTGTGATGAGGGAGCTCAATGTGTAGAGGCACGTTGGACTTGAGTTGGAGTATAGCAACATGTATTCATAGAGGTATGTGGGAGTTATGTTGGAGTATGGAAGCAAATGTTCATGGGAGTTGGAGACTTGAGAGATATTCATAAATGAAGTCATGACCCATGATGGAGGTTCATGGAAAGACGAAGAGTTCATGAAACATGAACAAGGGGATATGCACGATTCTTCCATGGTGTTGGAACTAGTGACACTTAGTGATGATTTGGACTTTGCGAAGAAGTGTGTTGAGTGTCATGTTATCAAGGATGATAACCATTTTAGGGTGGGGGAGGTTGTTAGGCCCTTGGGATTGAGTGCGCAAGAAGGTGCGCCCCAAGACAGTCTTAACACCCTTGTCGACTTGAAGTGTTAAAAAACTAAAGGCTTAGGCGATTTTGGTGGAACAAGACGCCCACATGAAGGTGAGTATTCCCCACTAAATGACATGAAGGAACAAATATGTGCCAAGCTAATGGAGAGGTTGGATGAGACGTAATGTGCATGATTTGAATGTGCTCAAATGCATGAGGGTGAGCATGCCCAAAGTTGGTGTGCACAACACAAGACAGAGCAACTTGTGGACTTGGGTGATGGCATGTGGAACAAAAAATGACTTGCAATGGCATAGAGGGTGAGACGACGCACGAAGGCATCATGCAAAGGGTGTTTCGCCTACATGATGAGATCGCTCGCACCCACACCAAAGTTGAAAGGTGAACAAGTCAATTCGGTTGAGAATTATGGGAGGTCGACTTGGTGAAGGATCAAACCCCTTGGAAAGGGGAGGTCACATATAAATAAAGAAGTGGAAAAGTTGAGGTAGAACCAATGAAATTCAAAAAAATAAAGTCAAAGGCATATAACACGCATAACTCTAGCAAGGAAGAGAATGAAGGAAACAAATGGAAGGAAAGTTGAAGCTCATTTAGCGAGCCAAGCCATGCAAATATTTTGTGTTTTCTAGTTGGTTGGGCTTTGTTTTGGCATAAGTTCTATTTATAGGTGCAAATTCTACCAATATTTTTGCACAAGGTTTTTTAAGCTTGTAAGTTTGAAATTTGAGGTTTTCCAAAGTTGTGCAAGCTAAGAAGGACTACAAAAAGCTAAGGGATGGTTTGTTGAAGTTTTCCAAGAGTTGAAGAAGCAAACCTTTGGGTTTCAGCCAACCTTGGAGTTGTGTAATGTATAAAACTAAAGTTTGACATTAATAAAATCAAAGGGGAATTTGTTGGGATTTCCCCCTCCCATCTATTGTTATTGTACATTTTCATTGAAGTTGTTTATGTTGCAAAAATTGTCTAAGTAATAAGATTGTGAATGAAGTAAATGAAGTGAATAGAAGAATTGACCAAGTGTTGAAGTTAATATAATTGAAGGGATATTTCATTAACTTGGATAAGTTACTAAATCCACAAGTAATTTTATCAAGTTGCTACATGGTGCATAGGCTAGAGGTGTAGGTTGGGTACTAGTACACCTGAGTTGATCAAGCCATTAGGAAGAAAAAAAATTGGTGTCACACGCCCTATGTGGTTTTATTGATGTGATCATCATGGGCTCATGACACCACCTAATACAAAATTATCCAATTTAATATATTCAAGATTGTCAATGGATTTCTAAAACTATTTTCTATTCCTAAATTGAGCATACAAGTTGATGATTGGATACACATTCCCCAAATATTTAGATATACATTCCAACATGATTTTGGGTTCGTGATCGATTAATTAAAAAAAAAATTACATAATTGATTTTGCAAGAGTTTACACCCAAACATCCAAACACTCTTGCAATGAGCTATTTATAAGCTCCATGTCCTAACTACTTCTAATTATGGATCACTTATTAAATAACAAGTGTCCATTTACAATAAATGCTATTCAAACCAACTAGCTAACAAATCTCCTAAAATAGAGCCTAAGATACCACACATTTGGAGAGTCATATCTAGTTACGACAATATACTAATTCTAAATAATTAAACATTCTAGAATAATAATTATTAATTTAATATCTTAAATTAATAATTATTTTATTCTAATTTTATAACCTATGATAAGATTGTATTTTTGGATCATCTAACATTCCCCCCTATGATCCAAAGATACATTACAACAGATACAAAATTCATCCCTGAACTTAGTAAATTTTATTCTGCCAAGCGGTTTCGTGAAAATGTCAGAGATCTGATCTTCAGAAGGACAATAAAATGGCTTGAGGACATCTTTGGCAATGAGAGATCTAATATGATGATACTTGGTGTCCACATGCTTTGTCTTTGAATGAAAAACTGGGTTCTTGGCAAGCTTGATGGCTAACTAGCTGTCAATGAATATTGATGTATCTTCTGCCTGAGAAATGCCCAAGTCCTGCAAAATTCTACGCAACCAAACAATTTCACATGCTGCTTCCCATGCTGAAATGTACTCTGCTTCTGCTGAAGAAGTGGCCACTGTAGCGTGTTTCTTACAACTCCAAGATACTGCTGCTGACCGCATGTTCATTAAATAACCTGATGTGGGTGCTCGATCATCAATACTTCTAACAAAGTCAGCATTGGAATATCCACCAAGTACAAAAATTTTAGTCTTTGTGTAAAGAATACCAAAATTTTTTGTTCCTTGGATATATCGAAGAACTCGTTTCGCTGCACTCCAGTGGCTGTCTCATGGTTCCTGCATAAAGCGTGAAAGAATACTTACTGCATAAGATAGATTAGGACGAGTATTTGTCAAATAAATCAAGTTTCCAATCAACTGTCTGTAAGTTGTACTCTCCACCTTCCCCCCCCCCCCCCCCTTCAAATTTTGAAAGTTTCAAGTTTTGCTCCATGGCAGTGAGAATGGGCTTGCAATCCTACATGCCAAATCGCTGAAGAATCTCTACTACATACTTACTCTGAGAAATTACAATATGATGTGGACGTTGGAAGACTTCAACTCCAATATAGTAGTGAAGTAATCCCAAATTTATCATTTTAAAACCTGCATGTAACTCCTTTTTCACCTGTGCAATATGATCATCATGGTTGCCAGTAATGATCAAATCATCTACATACATAACAAGAATTACCAGATATTTTCCCTATTGTCTCACATACAAAGTATCATCAGATTCACTTCGTTCAAAACCAACTTTCTTAAGATATTCATCCATCTTTGCATACCAAGCTCGGGGAGCTTGTTTTAATCCATATAAAGCCTTGATCAATTTGCAGACTTTATGTTCTTGTCCTTCAATTTCAAAACCTGGCGGTTGGGTCATATACACTTCCTCCTATAAATCCCCGTTGAGAAAAGCACTTTTCACATCCATTTGATGAACTTTCCACCCTTTCTGAGCGGCCAATGCAAGGGTTAATCAGATGGTGTTCCATTTAGCTATAGGAGCAAAAGTTTCTTCATAATCAATGCCTTCCTGCTGCGCAAAACCTTTTGCGACAAGTCGTGCTTTATACTTTTCAAGTTCTCCCTTTTGATTATACTTAATTCTGTAAACCCATTTGCATCCTATGGGTTTAACATTTGATGGACAATCAACAAGTTTCCAAGTGTTGTTATCAATTACTGCTTGATATTCTTCAACCATAGCATGTTGCCATTCTTTATGTTTTACTGCTTCTTTGTATGTGGAAGGTTCAATAAAATCATTTGCTATCAAGGAAAAATTGCCTTCACTTCTATGTGCCCTTCTGGTGCCTGTTTTATTCTGCTCATCAGGCTTTACATCTTTCAAAAGTTGAACTGCCCATTTCGGTAGTTGGTGCTCACTTGTTTGTGCTTCTGTAAAATCTCCATCATTGTAAAGAGGATTAATATAAACTGATGTTCTTCGTTCAGGTGAAGAGTGTGGAGAATCACTGTCAGAAGAACTGCTGCTGCTTGGAGATGCGGATGAACTGCTAGAAGACCCAGATGACATTGTTGATGTAGATGGACTAGATGACTCATCTTCAGAGGAAGGAAAATCAAGTTCATACCAATTTGGTGAAGTTGGTTGACTTTGCATTTTTCCATTTCTTTTACTTCCCTTAGTTTCTAACTTGTGAAGAAGATTTTCAATTTCTTTAGCACTCTTGCTTTCAGTTTCATCAAAAATGACATCCCTGCTCACAATGAATTTTCCATTGGTCAAAATACGATACCCTTTCTTCTCATCAGAATAGCTAATCTTTGTGCATTTTAAACTTCTTGAGTCAAGCTTAGTTCGTTTTTCTTTCAGAACTAAGGCATAACATACTGACCCAAAAACTCTAAGATGTTTAACTCGGGGTTTGAAACCAAACCAAGCTTCATAAGGTGTGATTCCATCTAAAGAAGCAGTTGGAGATCTATTTCTTAAGTAGACAGTTGTATGTATTGCTTCTGCCCAATATGTTGGACTTAACCTCTTGAAAGTTAACATGGATCTTGCCATTCCTAGCAAGGTGCGATTCATTCTTTCAACTACTCCATTTTGCTGTGGAGTGTAAACATTAGTATGATTTCGTTTTATGCCATTTTCATTGTAATAAGTTTTGAATTCATTTGAAGTGAATTCTCCCCCATTATCCGTCCTGAGAGTACCTATCTTTTCTTTGACTTCATTTTCAACAAGTTGGTGAAAAACTTTAAATCTATCAAATGCTTCTAACTTGTTTTTCAAGAAGTAAACCCAAGACATTCTACTAAAATCATCAATGAATAGTAAGAAATATTTGCAACCACCAAATGAAGTTTGTAGTGGTCCACAAACATCATTGTGAACTAGTTGTAGCCGCCTGTTTGCACGCCATTAACTTGTTGGAAAACTTTCTCGACTTTGTTTTCCATAATTGCAAGCTTCACATTTTGCATTTTCCCTTTTGAGAGTGGGAATTCCTTTAACCATTCCTCGTTTCTGCAATTGAAAAAGACTCTCAAAATTTAAATGTCCATATCTTACATGCCATAGTCTTACAGGTGAAATACTTGTCGTCACTACCCCTACAAAATCAGAATGCCTTGGAATAACTGTCCCTTTCATCCGTAACAGTTTTCCATCTTCATAACCTATCATGACAGTTTTCAAGTTCTGTTTGACTGATTTAATCTTGACTAAACCATCTTCCATAATCACCTGATGTCCATCTTGTCGAACCATGACTAAAGAGAGCAAACTTTTCTTAAAAGTTGGTACATACCATACATTGGAAATCATTTTTTCTCCAATGCCAGGGAGAAAAACTTTAACTGCTCCTTTGCCATAAGGAGTATGTTTTGTATCATCTACAGGAAAAATGGAATTAAGTTGGAAAACTTGAAAATTCCAAAAAAAATCACATCGACAATTCATGCGCTGAGTTTCCCCGGAATCCAAGATCCAAGCATCTTCATAATCACTTCTAAGATGGGATGAAATTTTTTATGCCGAAGAAGAAGTAAAAACATATTCTGAGTTATCATCATTTTGATCATTTGCAAATTGAGCTGAGTGCTGCTAAAACTTGGGAATTTTATTAAGAGATGTTCAACAATCTTCAGCATAATGGCCAACTTTGTTACATCTTTGACACACAATTTGACTTAAATCTCTTCCTCTTCCTAAAGATTGTCCTCTCCCTATGCTTTGACTTCTATGTTGAGATTGTCCTTTACCTTGATTATTATTTCCTTGTCCTTGAAAATTGCCTCTTCCTTGGTTGTTTCCTCTACCTTGAAAATTACTTCTTCCTGAACTATTGCCTCTATTAAAGTTGTTTCCTCTGCTTTGGCTTCGACCTCGACTTTGTGGTGCTTGATTCTGATTTCCTCTGCCTCTACCTCATGAACTGTCTGCTGATGATTTACTAGTGCTGGCCTCTGTGAGAAAAACATCTTCTCCAACTTTCTTCTTCTTCCCAAAGGTTTTATCATGTTGAGTCAACATTTCACAAAGGTCATCAAACTTTATTTTCTCTAATTTCCCAGTTAATTGCAGAGTCTCCAAAAAATGCGTGTAGGAAGAAGGAAGTCCAGCAATTACAATTGTTACCATAAAACTATCGTCTATTGCTGGAAAACCAGCATTAATGATTTCCTGCCTAATATTCTTAAGTCTTGAGATATATTCAAGAACATCACCTCCTTCAGTCAATTTTTGTTGTAACAATTTTAATTGTAGATCAAATTTCTTTGATTTAGGCTGAGTATCAAAGAGGTCTTTAAAATCTTTCAAAGCAGACCATGCATCCGTAGCATTTTCTATATGGACATACATTTCATTATTGACAGAAGATTTAATAAGAGCTAAGGCTTTGGCATTCTTAACTTCCCATTTTGCAAGTGCATCTGCATCTATAGGTTTATTCGGAATAATATCTCCATCACATATACCCTACCATAATTCATTGTAAATGAGAGTGCTTTCGATGAGACGGTGCCATGTTTTATAAGATTTTGTGCCTTCAAGTTTGTCGGAATCAGAAAACAAATTAATCAACTTAGACATTGTAGCGTTGAAGCTTCGCACCAAGAATCAGAACAAAAATGTCAAGATGGGCAACACAACACACCACGCAAAAAACACGATCTATTGGGGCTTGGCCTTGACCCTCGTATAGTCATTGAAGCTGGAGAAAAATGACTGAGCTTTGCACTTGGCTCTAGTCAATTTCTCAAAAAATTACAAGGTAACTTTCAAAATTTGACTTTTACAACGATGCTCTTGCAAAACTTGGTAAAAAAAAGTTACCCCCCCTCTCAAAGTAAAATTACTTTGAGTTACACATATTCCCTAAAAAAAAATTACAACTGAAATCCCCTTATTACTCCAAAAATTTACAAATCACCTTATTACTCCACAAACAATAAATTCCCAAAATTAAAAAATCACCCGATCTCTCCAAAATACAATATGCATTATATTACAAAAAAAAACTTTATGATCCAAGCTAACAGGTGGCTGGCTTCACTCTGGCTTTACACTGACAGGCTTCATTGATTGGCAAACTGGCAACGCTGCTCCACCATCTTATCCTTCAATATTCTCTCTTTGTTGAGCACCTTGATGGCCACACTTTGTCCCGTCTCCACGTTTTTTTTTTTTGAGTCGAACTTTGGCACTTTCACTGCTGCTAGTTATTTTGATGTTTAAAAAAACTCCATCCCTCGCATCGGGAGGGTAAAAAAAAATCTCCAGTTTTCCAACCGTGCGCTAGAATAATTAGAGACAAAGCACATATCATTGAGTATGGACTAGAGCCACATTAATAACAATCAATACTGTAACCATTCAGAGCAAACTTCTAATATCTGAAATATAGAAGTATTTGACATATAGCAATTTAATGATGTAAAAATTTGTTTGAAACAAGTCAACCGTATCTTGATGGTGGTCAGATTGCAGCCATCACTAACGTAAAGTTTTAGAGAAATAAATATTTACATTTCGGCCATATGCCCTCTCTCATATCTGCGCATTTTACAGTCTATTGTAAGGATGTTTTGTTCATCTCTGCAGACCTGTCATGTTCAGAGTCGAAGCAAGATGAATCCTGCAATCTTAAAACCACGGTGGTTTTCTGCTTGCTTTCGTGTAATACCATTGTTCTTTCTCCAAGCTCCGCGGTAAGCATGGGTGGGGCCGCTCTTTAGTCCACCTCAGGTGTATATGCACTTTACATATTCCGAAGCAGTCACAGTCCCCGTGAATGGAAATTTCCAAGTATCTCAACTGGGTGGATGCCGAGAGAGTTTCAGCTGCTCGCTGGAAATTGACTCAATTGCTAGCTACCGTGCCCAAGACTGACAATGAAATGGTCCCGTCGAAAGGACACTTGATCGGCTTCGGCTTCAGGAAAGTGCTGAGGCAGCGGGCGGAGAAAATGGAAATCTCCCCACTGGATTATAGCACTAATCTGACTGGAGCCAGGGACATCACCCAGGCTATCTTGGCAGCGTTCAAAGAGGCTTTCTTTATTTCATGGAACGATTGAAGAAAATTGCACACAATAATAATCAAACGTACATACCCTCTAGCAAACGATCCCATTCATTTCTTCAACGCTTTCAATATTACACTCAATAAAAAAAAATACCATCCAACTTTGCATTAAATTCCAGCATGGGCATATGTTCCAGCATCAAAGAATTAACAAAATCAATTTGCAGAATTAAGATTTTTTTTTTTTTTTTTAGTTTGTGGAACACAAAACTGAACAATTTCATACCAATTATTCGCTGAACAATTCAATGGAGTTTTCCAAAAACTTGTAGAGCTGGAATCTCCTCTTCACATCCACTGTAGCATTACTGGAGCTCTGATACCACAATTATGGCAGAAGTGTCCTCAAACACGTAATTTTATTAATCAGAAAAAATAATTACATAATTGATTTTGCAAGAGTTTACACCCGAACATCCAAACAATCTTGCAATGAGCTATTTATAAGCTCCATGTCCTAACTACCTCTAATTATGGATCACTTATTAAATAACAAGTGTCCATTTACAATAAATGCTATTCAAACCAACTAGCTAAAAAATCTCCTAAAATAGAGCCTAAGATACGACACATTTGGAGAGTCATATCTAGTTACAACAATATACTAACTCTAAATAATTAAACATTCTAGAATAATAATTATTAATTTAATATATTAAATTAATAATTATTATTCTAGAATGTTTAATTATTTAGAATTAGTATATTGTTGTAACTAGATATGAATCTCCAAATGTGTCGTATCTTAGCTTAAATTAATAATTATTTTATTCTAATTTTATAACCTATGATAAGATTGTATTTTTGGATCATCTAACACTTTCCATCCTATTAGTAATCCACCTTACTAGCCTTTAGCTTCAACAAGATAAAAATGTTGGCATTTAATGTCAATCTTGTGGTTGATGTCAATCCAAAGATTGATGACCAGACCATTGATGTCTTAGGGGGATTAGTGTGTAAAATATGTCTTGGTGGATGGAAACAGTTGAGTACAATAATTTGGATTGCATAGTTATGGACCTAGTAAAATGAGAAAAAGGTATCAAGATTCCAACAACCATGCATCTAGTTGACCAAGTATTCAATTAATTAACCAAGCAATGCTTTCTTTAATTATTGGTCACATTTTGTTGTGGTTATTTAATTAGAAAAATATTTTAATAGTGTGATGGTTAATTTAAATATGGTCATTCACAAGGCATTGATGTTATGGTTATAGTTATTGGTTAATGAAGTAAATGGCAATGAAATCCATGTGAATTGAATTGATCTACCATGTCAACCCAATTTTGGTGTATGAGAAAAACATGGTGCAATATCCATGGTATAATTTGAGGGAAAACTATTGGCCATAGTTGTGGTTTAACCCATGGTAAAAACCCATGGAATTTCACATAGGGTTTGATTTGGTCAAAATTATGAATTGTATTTATACTGATGCAGACGTAGATGAGGGGAAAGAGATGTACAAAATATTTTGATATGAGGATGAAGGCACACATAAAAGTGTGCAAGTTCTGCTTGATCACTTGAGTGAAAGAAGCCATTTGTGGGAGAAGTCATGGAAAGGCATAGATGTATGTTGATGAGGAATAATGGTCAAGTTCATTTGAAACATGTCTAAGCCATGTGTTGATCTGTGCAGTGGAGAAATTTGTGAAATAGTTTTCCAACAATGAATAATGGAGCATTGGTATGGTTTGCTTATCAAAACACAAATCTATGATTACAACATAAAATGGTATTTATCTTTGGTGAATCATTGAAATGATCTTCTGATCTATGGTAAATTGTTGTTTCTAGTACCTTCATCTCTTGTACACATAATATGCCAAGCTAGACCATGCCAATCTCTTTCTCGTCCATTATCCCAAGTAAGTCCTTAATTTGACATGGATAACCATAAGAAAATACTTATTTTGAGAGGAAAAATTAACTTGCATATTTTACCTATCACCATTTCTTATCTATTACTTCATCCTCTCCCATATTTGCATCATATCCAAGATTAGGTATAAACACTCGTGAATTTATTCCTTGACCATTTTGATTCATTCATCCTCATTTAGTTTTGGAGCACAACTCTTAAGACTTTGAGTATATTGATTCCATTCATTAGCTAGCTCTCCTTGTAGATTCAATTGATTAGAAAATTTCCAACCTTGGATCCATATATATTTATACCTAGAGCTCTTAGATCTACCAATATGTAAATATTTTAATTATAAGTGTTAATAGAAAGCGTTCAAAAATTTGAAATTTGTACAAATCCCCATCTAAGGGTCTTCCCTAATCCTTACCTTATTTCACATGCCTAATTTTTAGACTAGTCACCTACCAATCAAAGGAAATTCTCTTACCAAATATATCCAAATTACTAAGGCTCCACTAAATGAATTTCCTTCTCTTAATAATCCATTCTTCAACTAGTTTGATTCCATACATGTAACCTTCATTACTCTTTTGCCATAGCCCCTTATTATGGAACAACCTAAAAAGGATCTTAGCTACTAGATATAGTTTAAGCATTTATTTTTTTAATGTCCCAACATCTTTCCTCCATTTTTCTTGCAATTATCCCATTTAAAAAGGGCAATACCATCTTCATCTCATTTCCTTGTCCACAAAAAACTAAAGAATTTTCTTCTAATCTTACGCAATGGTTGTCTTATGATATGTGCTAAAGACAATTAATACAAAATAATGGTTTCCAATACCATTTTTACCAAAACTAACCTTTGTCCTCAAGATAACCACATGTAACTATGATTCATTACTTAGTCCTTGAATAAGTTATACAACCAAATCCAATGAATGTACTTGTAGTCATTAGGCTTTAAGCGCCCAAGTGTTTTTATCCCTTATCCAATCAAGTAAAAGCACAAGGAAGAATTTGTGATATTTTCCTTTCCATGATCTCCTTCAAGTCATTTAAAAGTGTGGAAGGTTGATGAGAATTGAATTCCATCCCATAATATTTATAATACAAGTGTAGAATGTCAATGAAATTTTTGACCTTATTAACCGATCTAAAATCAAATATCATTTCACCATTAAAAAATAAAAAATGGCTCTAAATGATTGTATATCCCACCTTTATGCCTTTTATAGACCCCTATGGAAATTGAGATCATTTTTCTCAACCCTTCTGCCACCAATAGAAATAAGAAAGATGACATGAGAAAATATTTCCTAATTCCTCTAAAATATTTCAAAAACATTTTAGGGTAAACTATAAATAAGGATTGCAGAATATATAGAGTATAAATAGTTAATAATCCACTTTACAATTTTAACATTGATTCCTCTATGAATCAACAACAATATTAGATAGATCCAACACGCTTAATCATATGTTTTTTCTACGTCAATTTTCAATACCACAGTAGGATATTTTAATTTTTTTATGGAGTGCATACCTTCCTATATTGACCCAACATCATCGTGAATCTATCTATTGAAGAGGAACCTAAATTATTCTTCTAAGATAAGCCATGATAATATTTTATTAAATTTCTTTTTCATGATCCTAGCGATGATCCCAAAAACCGGGTTACAAATATGTTTATCATCATCAAAATATTTCAGGTCATTCTTCTTTAGGATTTATATATAATTTGCATTCATGGACCCCCCTTATTACTATTGATGTCCTAGACTCCTCTATAACCCTCAAAAGGTCTTCTTTTGAAATATCATAAAAACCCAAATAAAATTCCACCTTCCAATCATCTTGACTATAATTTTGGCATTTTGAACAAATTCATAACATATTCTAGTTCTTCTTTGGATAGTTCATCCCTAATTACTCATTGTATTGTTCATTTATTAGCATAGCGATTAGAGAAAAAATCCTTGACTCAATAGTGTTTTCGCTATTGTGCTCTTAAAACTGAGCACTAAAGTGTTTCTCCCTTCTTTAATAGTATCATTGAAAGATCCAACAAAAGAGTCATCTTGTTTCTTTATTTCCTCTATTGTATTAATATTTTTCTTGCGCTTTACATAGTTCTAAAATATTTAGTGTTTTCAGCCCCCACAATCAACCATACAATGTCACTTTTTAATATCCATGTTATCCATTATTTTTATGGTTACTTCGAAGAATTTTAGCCTTGGATTTTTCCCATTCCAATGCTACTTTTCCTAAGGTTTTTATTAAATTTAAACATTGTTGTATCTCCTAAACTAGGGCCATACCTTGATCCAATTTTGGATAACTAGATCTTTGAAAGCCTTCTCTTCCAACTTGGAATAATTGAATTTAAGTGTGGCAATGTGCTTTTGAGCTTCTTTGTTGATCTAGAGAAGGAGTGGGGGGTAATTAGATACCCACCATTCCCCACCCAAGACTTTATCCTCTTTGAATTTCAATTAGTTTGATGACTTAAATCATCTCCATCCTTTTGGATATCTACTCTTTATCACTTCTTTATAATTTATCCTAGTGGGAACCAACTAGATAGGCTCAACAACACTCAATTTCAACTCCTAAAATAAATGAACAAAAAATTACAAGGTAATATTTCCTATCTTATTCACCCCATACCTCCCTTTCCTTCATTGTCAAGTTTAAGTCACCACCTAATATACAATTATCCAGTTTAATATAGTTAAGATCACCAATGGATTTCTAAAACTATTTTCTATTCCCAAATTTAGCATACAAGTTGATGATTGGATACACATTCCCCAAATATTTATATTTACATTCCAACATGATTTGTGGATTTAAAATCAATTCTACTTTCCAACCTATTACCAATCCACTTTACTAACCTTCAACATCAACATGATAAAAATGTTCACATTATTTTGTTGGGATTGACGTCAATCTTGTGTCGATGTCAATTTGCAGATTGATGACCATATCTTTGATGTTTTAGGGGAGCAATGTGGCACATGTGTTTTGGTGGATGGAAGCACAGGACTACAATAATTTGGATTGCACGATTATGTGTGTGGTCACATGAGAAAAAAGTATCAAGACTCCAACTACCCTATATCTAATTGGCCAAGTATTCAATTAATTATCCAAGAAACCCATTCTTTAACTATTGGACACATTTTGTTGTGGTTATTTAATTGATGAAATATTTTGATAGTTTGTGGTTAATTTAAATATGGCCATTCACTAGGAATTGAGGTTATGATTATAATTATTGATAAATGAATTAAATGGCAATGAAATCCATGTGCATTGAATTGATTACCATGTCTACCCAAGTTTGGTCTATGAGAAAAACAAGCCGAAATATCCATGGTATAATTTGACAGAAAAATATTGGTCATACCCGTGGTTTCACCCATGGTAAAATGCATGGTGTTTCATCTAGGTATTGATTTGGTCAAACTTTTGAAGTGTATTTATATCAATGCAATATGGCACTTTGTGTGTGGATGAGGAGCAACAGATGTAGAAAATATTTTGATCTGAGGATGAAGGCACATATAACAATGTGCAAGTTTTGCTTGTTCAATTGAGTGCAAGAAGTAGTTTGTGGGAGAATTCATGGAAAGGCATAGATCTTTGTTGATGAGGAATAATGGTTAAGTTGATTTACAACAAGCCTAGAATAAGCGTTGGTCTGTGTAGTGGAGAAATTTGTGAAATGGTTTGCGAACAATGAATAATGGAACATTGGTATCGTTTGCTTATGCACACATAAATATTTGATCACAACATGAAATGGTATGTGTCTCTGGTGAATCATTGTGATGATCTTCTGAGCTATGGTAAATTGTTATTTCTATTCATGAGATAATATTCATAGTCTAGTTTGTATATTTGTTTACTGTAACAATGGTCTATCAATGCAACTTTGAAATTGTATGATGAGTGTCTGAAATGAACGTGATTCTTTTGAATATTTCCACTCATTAGAAATAATGTTGGCCATTCCATAGAAAGAACCGAATGGTAATAGGATTTTATTATTTTTCTTACCGACTAGTGGGCTTAAGTGAAAACTTATGTGGGTAGATTATGTTGATGTAAATTCAATTTGATGTCATCACAAAGTAGAATATTATGAAGTTTCAACTATGAATATCCATTCCAGAAGTTTCAGGGAAAAAACAAAGCACACTAAATGGAAAAATGAATATATTATGCACTGCCATCCATATTTATGGCATGTAGAATCATGCATAATTTTCAATGGAAGTGGGTGGTTGTATTGGTAATTTGGAGTAATGATCTGAACCTGCTATGAATCGTGCAATACGTAGAACTATAAATCGGTGCAACAAGGAATTGTGCAGTGGGGCAATGGGAAATATTTGAATCAATGAAAACCACTAGTGCAAGGTGAATAATTGCGATGGTTTGAAGCAAGCGATGATATATAGTATACAAATTTATTTGGTAATGATTAGGATGTGGGAAATACTCTTCAATTGATTTATCACTAGAATTGTTGCAAGGCTCAATAGAAAGGAGATGTTTTCTTAAAACATATGACCTTATTCTATGGGTTGTAGTTGTCATTGTATCCTTGCTAGTGGATTATTTCCATGAATGTTCTCTTATGTAGGAAACTAGATATAAGAGTTCTCATTATGGTTTTATTATGGATGGCTGAGAAAGTAGTGTATTCATATAAAGAAAATATCAAAGAGCATTGACCAAATGCGAGTTCTAGTTGACAACATTAAAAAAATATTATATTGAAAAAATTCGTAAGTATTTCTAGGGATTACTTCCAGTCCAACTCATGCATTGTGGATGGGATTGGGTCATGAATCATTTAGGCTTTTAGAAATAATACTATCCTAAAAATGCCATAGTGGAGAAAGAAAAGTCTCTTAAGAAATTGTTGGAGTTCGATTGTAGATTTTTTATGCCAACAACTTGGTTTCTCACGTATCTGTTCTATTCCTTTTTAGAATGCTACATATTATGCTTATGGTATCTATATTGAAGGGGTAAATACTTGATTAATTTGATCCTGTGTGAAACCTTCTAAGACATATGCAAGATTCAAGTTGTTTATATGAAGGGGTCTCTAGTTGTTCATTGTATGACAAGGTATAAATATTATCTTGTGACGGAGCTTGTTGAGTTAGTGAGGTATGTTGTTTATATATTACGATGTGATAAAGTATACTGTCTTGATAAAATATGAGTAATGAAGTTGTTGTTGTTGAGTTAGATGTTGATTGCTTCACTTATGAAGAAGTCAAAGCCACTTCCTAAAATTTGGAATTAGTGATGTATTGTTGAAAGAAGCTAATGATAGGGGCTTTCCTTCTTCTTATGAGGTTAATCTTCTGATGAAGCAACTGTTGATGAGTAAGATAATGATTGTTGCATAAATTAGAGGTTGTGTTTTCATGATTATTATTCCAGATTAGAGTCTTTTTCTTTCCAAGAAAGCCATAATTGTTAGTTAAAATAACAATATATTATTTTTAATTTGATATTGTGTCAGAAATGATGCGAGAATTGTTGACGCATGGATAGAGACTATATGTTATTGAGGATGAGCATTGCATGGGTGCATTGCTAGTGTTATGTTTGATGATATGTTTTTTTTGAGTTAGAGTAAGTTATTACTGCTAGGCATGATAAATGTTATCAAAGTATTACAGGGTTTCTTTGATGATAGAGTGAGAGTGTGAATTTGATGAGATATTGAGAATTAGTTCAAAGTTTATTCTGAAGTTTATGCTAAAGAGAGTGGACCGAATTTGAAAATGGATGAAAGAGAAGTTCACATTGATTTGGGGTTTGGCACCTCCATTTGGTGGGTGCTGACACACTTATTTGAGGGAGTAGGTGCTTCCTAATGGTGGGTGTCAGTGAAATAGTGTAAGGGAGTGGATGCTTCCCACTAGTGGGTGTTAGAAATTAATTAACAGAGCAATGAAATACACAATACATTTTGGAAACGCAAATACAAAAATGCATAGAACAAGAGAGACATAGGTATATGGGGTTCACCTAATTTGGGCTACGTCCATAAAGAAACAACTAGTCCTTCCTTTTATATTATCTAACAAAATGAAGGGATACAATCTACAATGGATCCGTTGTAATTTCATCTTTGCTATCACACAATCTCCTCTCTCTTTCTTGCTTAGAATAATTATACACATTCGTAATACAATTTCCTAATATAAAAAGACGAGTTACCTTCTAGGGAAAAAACCATAAATTAAACATAGCTTCTACTATCAGATCATCTTCCTAACGGACAACCTAGATTGACTACAATATTACAATATTTTACAAGGAATTTTTTCATCTACCACCCCCCTTGGACCCCCAGGTAGAAATAGTTGGCGAGGGGGGAGCCCCCCCACACCCCCCGTTGGGTATTGGGATCGAAATGCAACTGAAACAAGACCTCTAAATCAGGAAGATAATTAGGCTCCACATCTGACAATCTCCCACTTGGAGACTAATTGTATCAACTCCATCACTGCTTCACTTACTCAATAATGTTTCCACTTTGGACTTAGTTGTTTCTCATCTTGATCATCATTATCTAAGGCTAATTGAAACTGAGTAGCAACTCAATTTCTCCCTAGTTACAACCTTTGTCAATGTATCTGCAAGATTCTGGCTAGTGTGTATCTTTTCCAGCTTCAGTTGTCCATCATCCAAAACTGGCAGTATGAAATGATACCTGAGCTCTATATATTTAGTGTTAGAATGAAAGGCTGAATTATTTATAAGATGAATGGCACTTTGACTGTCACTATATTACCTTCTCATATCCTACCCCAACTCATCCATAAACCTTTGTAACCAAATCGTTTCTTTACTAGCCTTTGTATTAGTAACATACTCTACTTTGTTTGTTGAAAGTGCAACAATGTTTTATAATTTTGAAACCGAACTAATAGTTGTTCCACCTAGAGTAAACACATACTCTTTGGTGCTCCTCTAGTTATCTCTATCACCTTCCATATTTGCATCAATACTTCCCTGCAGAGTAATGTTTGAGCCTCCAAAACATAATGATTGATTTGTGGTACCTCTCAAATACCTGAGAATCCACTTCACTGCCATCCAATGCTCTTTTCCTAGATTATTCATATACCTACTTACAACTCCCATTTCATGTGCAATATCAGGTCTTGTGCAGACCATTACATATATTAAGCTTCCAATAGCCTATGTGTATGGAACTTTACACATATAATCCATCTCTTCTTATGTCTTGGGACACATCTCCTTAATTTGAAATGGCTAGCCAAAGGTGTGCTAATTGGTTTTGCATTTTGTATATTAAATCTTTCTAACACCTTTTTTATGTAATTACTATGAGACAATGTTAATTTGAAATTTTTCCTATTTCTAGTTATTCTCATACCAAGGATTTGTTTTGTAACAACCAAATCCTTCATTGCAAATGAATTTGCTAATTTTCCTTTGAGTACATTTATTTCTTGCATGTTAGACCCTACAACAAGCATGTCATCTACATACAATAGCAATATAATATAGTTGCCATCATTTTTCCTTTTAAAATAAACACAATGGTCAAAGTGACATCTAGTATAACCTTGTTCAGACATAAACATGTCAAATTTTAGATACCACTGCCTTGGATACTATTTTAAGCCATACAAGATCTTCTTCAATTTGCACACAAATTTCTCCTTCCCTTTGACCTCATACCCTTGTGGCCGATTCATATATATTTCTTCCTCCAAATCCGCATGGAGAAAGGTTGTATTTACATCTAACTAATCAAGATGAAAATATTTTACTGCCACTAGACTTAAAATAGTTCTGATTGAAGTCATTTTAACAACAGGGGAAAAAATTTGATCAAAGTATATACCTTTCTTTTGTGCAAATCACTTCACCACAAGTCTAACCTTATACCTATGTTTACCTTCATCTTCTTCCTTCAACATGTAAACCCGTTTATTCTGCAATTTTGTTTTACCAACAAGAAACTTGATTAAGTCCCAAGTCTGGTTCTGCATCAAGGAGTCCATCTCTTCATCCATGGATTTCTCCCACTTCTTCCTGGTTTCTAATTGCATTGATTTTTCATATATTTTTGATTCACCAGAATCAATTAACAATAAACAATATAATGAAGGAGAGTATATTTCAGGGGGTCTACTTATCTTGGTAGATCTTCTAACACCAGTTTCATGTGTTTGAGGTGTATCTTACTATTATGGTTGTTGTTGTTGTTGTGGCTACTGATCATTCTGATTTTCAGGCACCTTTACTTTTTCTGTGATCTAATCAAGCACTGTGTATTTTTTGCTTTCCTTTTCCTGTTTCTTTCCCTGCATCTAATCCTTATACAAGACCTTTTCGTTGAATATGGCATCTATGCTCCTAATGATTTTGTGATTTTCATAATAATATAAGCAATAACCAAAATAATTTACATCCTATTTAATAAAGGTTCATTTCTTTTATTTTTCCTTAATCTTTGTTTTATTTTCTTTATTAACATGGACAAAGGATTCACAAATGAAACTGTTTAAAAATGAGTAGTTTACCTTTTTTCATGTCCATGCCTCCTCTAGAATAACACCATCTAAGAAACTTGAAGGCCCTTTATTTATTAGATAAAAATCAGTATCTATAGAATCTGCCAAAAATTATAAGGGAAATACAGCATACCTCATGCATCTTGCACACTCCATGATTGTCTTTTTCATCCTTTCTAACACACCATTTTCCTATGGTGTTCTTGGAATTGTCTTCTCTCTGTGAATTCCATGCTATGAATAGTACTTATCAAACTCTGTGTTGCAATATTCACCTCCATTGTTTGATATGAGACACTTCAACTTCTTTCCTATCTCATTCTCAACCAAATCTTTCAATTTCTTGAAAGTATCAAATACATCATATTTATTCGAATACAATAAATACAGGTTTTGCTAGTTGCATCATCAATAAAAGTAACATAATAACAAGATCCACCGAGAGATGATACCTGAGTAGGTCCCCATACATTTGTATGCACAAGATCTAATTTTTCGATCATCTTTTCCTCCCCATTTATAATAAATATGACTCTCTTCTATTTTCCATAAACCCAATTTTCATAGAAATCCAAATCAACATGCTTCAGACTAGGCAACAAATTTCTAGAGTGAAGAATCAACATCACCTTCTCACTCATGTGCCCGAGCCTATGATGGAATAGTTTTCTATCTACTCATGTGGAGGTTAAATCATTAACAAAATTAGAATTAATTTTGCATAAATACAATGTACCAACCTTTTCTCCTTTTGTTATTACCAGGGTTCCTTTAATAACCTTCTACGTTTTGTCTATAAAAAAAAGTTACACATCCTTCACCTCCCAACTTCCTTGTTCAAATTATATCTTTCTTTAGATTTTGAACATGCCTTACCTACTTCAATAGCCATTGGTTTCAATTAAGTTTATTTATAAAAACCTTACCCATTCCAACGATTTTACAGGGTTTATCATCACCCAAATGAACGTGTCCAAAATCTCCTTGAACATAGTCATGAAAATTTTTCCTATCAGATGTCGCATGGAATTAGGCCCCTGAATCTACCACCAAAGCATTAATAATATTCTCTAATGAAATAATCAAAGTATATTGCAACACATCACCTATCACATTCGTTTCATGATAGTTCTCTTGCTGTCCATCTCCTTCTTTTCCCTTCCGATATTTGTAGTCTTTCTTCAGGTGTGCTTTCTTCACACATTTCCATCACACTATCCCTGATCTGGATTTGGATCTGTCTTTTCTTGACTAACTATGATTTCTTGGGATCCTTCCTCTTTCCATTTTTCTTCCCCTAGACTTTGCATTCAAAGCATTTCCTGATGTCTCACCGGAGTTTTTTCGTCGCATTTCCTCGCTAAGGAGGGCATCAACAACAACATCAAAATTTAAAGTACTAAATCCAGAGATAGAGTTACTAATGGCCATAACTAAACAATTTCAACATTTTGGTAATGAGCACACAAATAATAGAGCCCTAAATTCATCATCAAAATTTACCCCTACATACTTAACGGACTAGTAACTGTATCAAATGCATTTAATTGATTAGCAACAGACCCACCTTCTGACATCTTCATATTAAGCAAACACTTCATGAGAAATATCTTATTTGAGGCTAAGGGTTTTTCATAAAGTTTTTCCAAGGCCATCATTAGACCTTTCGTCATTGTTTCCTTCAAAATATTGAAGGCTATCGACGTCGCCAGGCACAACCATATTGTTCCTAATTCTTTTCTGTCAAGAATCTCCCATTCTTCGTCTGACATACTCATCGGCTTCTTTGTCTTTCCGCTCAATGATAGGTACATATATTTTTTATAAATATAATATTCCACCTTCATCTTTCATGAATGGTAGTTTTAGCTATTAAATTTATGAACCCTAAACCTACCATCTTCTGTCATTGCCCCCACTCGAACCAGGAACCCTTCTCTCCTATGAATTTATCAACCAAGTAATCCTGGATCTGATACTAGTTGTTAGAAATTAATTAATGGAGCAATGAAATATTGCGAAAACACAAATACATAATTGCATAGAACAAGAGAGACACAAATATACATGGTTCACCAAATTTGGTCTACGTCCACAGAGAAACAGCTAGTCCTTCCTTTTATATTATCCAACAAAATGAAAAGATACAACCTACAACATATCCACTTTAATTTTCTCTTTGCTCTCACACAATCTCCTCCCACTTTTTTTCTCAAAATAAGTATACACATTCACAATACAATTCCCTCATATAAATCAAGGGGTTACCTTCTAGGGAGGAAAACCCTAAATTAAACATAACTTTTGTCATCATATCACTAACCCAATGAACAACCTAGATGTAATATGAAATTGCAATATTTTACAAGGAAAATTTTCGTCTATTTTTAGCTTCGGGGGCGTTGCCCCTAAACCCTCGCTAGGGGGGGCTCCAAACATGCAGCCACCCCCCCCACCCTCCAGAACCCACCAGGTAGCATTAGTGGCGAGGAAAGCCCCCCCCCACATCCCCTGTCAGGGATTGGGATCCAAACAAGGCTAAAAAAAGACCTCTGAATTAGGAAGATAACCAAGCTCCACATCCAACAGTGGGTGCCAATGAAACAGTTCAAGGGAGTGGGTGCTTCCTACTGGTGGTTGCCAGCGAGACAATACAAGGGAGTGGATGCTTTCTACTGGTGGGTTATAGCGAAACATTGTAAAGGGAGTGGGTTCTTCCTACTAGTCGATGCTAGTGAATTTATGCAAGCAAAGATTGAAGACAAAGAAGATAAGAAGAATGTTGGTTTTCTCCCTTTATGGGTTTCCACCTAAAATCACAGTATTCTTCTGTATATTGTTTATGGATTGTTTATGTGTTTCTTGATGATGAATATATAATTGAATGGTGAATTTAAATGAATGTATAAATTTTTAATAATTCTTGAAATATTGATTTAGCCCCCCAAGTATTTCCAACAAGAAAGACCATCCTCAAGGACAAATGACAATAATTCTACTACCTTCTTCCTACACTCTGGTTGGATCACTTTGATGTTACTTTAACCTTGATATATCCTTATAGCACATACATTATTCCTTTAGGACCTTAGGTGTAGGATCAAGTTATTTTATTTTTATTATTAATGGATGTGATGATAATTGTGATGTACTAACTTGATGTTTGTTGTAGTGTTTTCTTCTCAAAGATGTATGAAAAGAACCCACTTAAGACTGTGGATGACAAACAGTCTCAACAATATAAATGGCTGCTAAACATTGTAGATCTGCTAAAACTGATAGAAACAAAACCTGCCAAAGTCCTGATCTATGCCACAATCATAGTTAAATAGCAAAAAGAAACAGTAATAACTCCAATCATCTAATGGAAACCAAATATTCAAATAATAAATTTTATTATAACACTTGTGAAGGGAACAAATAAATATTACCAGTCCCCCTCTATGGGATGGGTTCTTGGCTATCCTCAAACGTCTTCAGCTTGTGTAGAGTCTCTCTCCTCTATAATGCATAAACCCAACAAATAATGGTGTGCGACAATGAAAATGATTAGAGTTATAGCAGCGAGTGTAACAATGAAAATAATCAAAAGTGAATAATGAATGGAAAACCCTTCTATTTATAACAAAATATTGAGTTATCCTCGAATAATGAGCAATAATAAAATATTATTAACCCCATTCTTGGAATAACCACTTGGAATATTTTATTATATTTGGTTAGGAGTGAAAAAGTATTTAAACTTTTATTTAGAAATAATAGATAAATAAATGATTTATTTATCATCTCAAGGAATTGGTTAAGGAATAATAAACAAATAATGATTTATTTAATTATTCCTAAGGGATACAGTCAAATTTGACAAGGAATAATAATTAATTAATTATTCCTAGAGAAAATTAAGATAATTAATAATTTATCTTTTGATTTTTCATAATTAGGTCAAATATGACAAGGAATAATAATTGAACAATGGTTTAATTAATTATTCCTAGAAGAAAATCAAATAAATAGTGATTTATTTAATTATTCTTCATGGGTTTGACTATAAATTACTTAACAAAGGTGGTTTATTAAGTAATTTCTCACACTGAAAGCAATTTTACTATGGTAAAATTGGCTTTACATGGTGTACTTTGATCCATCTTAGTAAATTAGCCTAGATGATCAATTTTTGGTGATAACAAATTCCCCTCAACGTATGAGTGTTAGGAGAAGAGCGTATGACCGAAGTACGTTGTAAAGACACAATCACTAGACAACACAATGGAGTCACAAAGAGAGAGAGAGAGAGAGAGAGAGAGAGAGAGAGAGAGCTGAAGCGAAAGAGGATAGGGACAGAGGGGGCGAGACTAATGCAACTCTCATTTTATGTTGTGGTACCGAACCTTAGTGAGGCGGGGGAGGCATACCCATACCCGCCGAGATAACTTAGTACAAAAATAATGGTGTGCCCAGAAACATAAAACTTAGCAATGAAGTACATGTTGAATGGTACATGACACGCTGGCATAACTGAGCCAGAAAATAATACAATGTGTCCCATATACATAATGGACCTAGAAAAATATGAACTAGGACTGAATACAATATCATATGAGTACATGAGATATAATGCCCCTTCCCTCAAAAAATGGGTCGGAGGGAGGATAGAACAACCGAAGAGGCCCTGCTGAATAGGGAAGGGCTCTGCAAAACTGAATGGACCATCTGAAGGAGACATGCATGCTATGAAAACTTCGATCGGTCGGAACCAAACCTATCAAATATGTGGAACTTCATCTGAGGTTGTAGCACAATAGGAATGCATCTAGGCATGTGGGGGGCTACCTGAAGGGCCACCCCCTCATGATGTCTAAAACATCTCACACACACCTGGGAATAACTAGTATAATCTACTGCATCACTGGACCATCCAGTGTATGGATCACGAACATGAAACAACCAAGTCAAAGGGAAATGATGAGTCTCTTTGCTTGATTCGAGGTGTCGAACAAGAATGGAAGCTCCAACCAAGATACATCACCCTCTAGGTCGTTCTTCTGGAATAAATGAGCTAATGTCGACATAATAGGGCCTGCCATAGGTGAGGCAATGAGGATCCTCAACTAAGGCATGAGGGGAAATAGTAATTTGGTTGATGGAATGACACCAAGGATAATGCGGAAAGTGCTACTGAGGGACAAACAAACAACTTCCCTTATCAAAGCATAAAGTGGATGGTTGACCTGGTAGCAACTGACTCAACTCCAGAGGGGATGGGGACATTATGACTAGAGGCCAAAATGGGCAACACAAGATGAACGGTATGCAAATATGGATGGAATACTATGACATGATATAATGGGACATGAAACAGACTCAATGGATGTAAAGGTGACTCATCGTGGATGCTCTAAACAAGGGTGACTCGATGATGCTGCCACACAGATTAGGCTCGGTGGGGACGATGAAAGCATGACTAAATGGTGGTTACTCATGACGAAAATTGACACGTTAGATGATAAGCATTAAGGGAAGGTGGTCCCTAAGGTACAAGTGTCGCATATAAAGAAATTCGATTTTAAGAGGCCACGAAGTGACCCTTCTTGGAAAAATGACTTCTGGGTGAAGTGTCAAATCATCAAAAATTGAGAAAGACCCATTATAATACTTGATGAGAGCTTTCCAATCATGCTGAAGGTTCATCAAACTAAGCTATGGTCTGGTCGCAATGTGTGACAGAAAAACTGTGGGTTTTCCTATAAAAGGGTGTTTTCCCTTGATCAGGTGCTCAATGTTTAGCTCAAAAAACAAAGTTCTCATATTGGCTTGAAAACTATATGGTTGCATCCGTCTCGTCAAGTTGACAGCAACGCAATTTGTTTCGTCGAAAACAAAGTCTGTATGAAGGAGAAAAGGCCTGCTATTTGTTTTCCTAAATAGCTAAAAAAATTGCAAAATGGGACAAAATGATGACATGATAGTCCAGTCAACACCAGTCAGTAAGGGGAATCTTCTTCAGTTTTCACCCAATGGGTCAAGTTGACTGCAACGCAATTTGTTTCGTCGAAAACAGAGTCTGTATGAAGGAGAAAAGGCCTGCTGTTTGTTTTCCTAAACAGCTAAAAAAATTGCAAAATGGGACAGAATGATGACATGATAGTCCAGTCAACACCAGTCAGTAAGGGGAATCTTCTTCAGTTTTCACCCAATGGGGCTGTGACAAGTGTCACCTCTGGATTTGCCAATGTGGTTGTGTGAAAGGGAAATTGCCTAATTGGCTCCAAGGTTGAATTTGAATTTTTTTTAGTTATATATATATATATATATATATATATATATATATATATATATATATATATATATATATATATATATATATATATATATATATATATATATATATATATATATATATATATATATAGTTATATTATATAGTATATATAGTATATTATAATATTATATATATTTTACATATTAAATATATCAAATTAATTTAAATTTGAATTAACCAAAGTTCAAACTATATATGTTGCATATATTTAATTTAAATGTCAAAAAACATACAAGTTGGGTAAAGGTGGGTTTTGAACCCGTGACCTCCACCACCCAAAGTACATGCTTTACCAATGGACCAAACATGTATTTGTGTAAACAATGCCTCCAAGAATGTATTTAATTCATAAGGATCTACCAATGGCAGTGGTGGTGGGATCCAACCCCCACCCCATGCGACCTTAAGCACGCGTCCAAGGGCCAGCGCCAGCACTAAGCATGATTAGCACGTAATCATGATTAGAATTTAATTAAACCATTTATTAAGTTGGCAGAATTTATGGCAAAGCCACCAAATCCAGAACTGCCACCAAACTTGGCGGACTTAATTAGAGTCTCTGCAGATTTAGCGGAGTTTTTTTAGGAAAAATTGTTTGAGCCTTAACTTACACAATTTTCGACCAAATTGAGATCAGAAAGAAGTGGTCTTGGCTAATTTGGATCTTCTGAACACATTGGTGTAGGTATCGGGATCCATAGATCTTTTTAAACATCATTTTTTCCACATTGAGCTAATACAGAGGCCCAAGCCATAGAAGCTGGACCAAGGAGATGCAGCCCACGAGGGGTGAACTCCTTCATCAAAACACTGTGTTAATGTGTCTCTTTGATGGTTTTTTGCACTGTACATGCTTTTTGTTCATTATTCATTTTTGAATCTATTTTTCTCATGAATGTCTTGTTTAAGTAAAGGAAATTTACCTGTTTGTAAGCACCAACTACTAAAGAAACCTCAACACAAAAAGCAAGAAGCAAACACAAGTTTATAAATCTGTCATTATTATTAGCAAAAAAATAATAATCATACAAAAGCAGATCATCCCTCCAATTTGATAGGAGGAGAAAGACCTAAATCTTATGGAGATCTTAGCAGACAAACCGACCATCAGAATCGGGATCTACGAATTTTAGGAAAGTGGCCTTACTTGTCTAAATATGGCCTTAATGCTTCTTGGGACGATGGTTCTTGGTGAAGAATTAAGGGGAGAGGAAAATGAGAATGAACTACTAGAGGAGGTCTAGAATTATTCTCACCCACTAAGTCAATCATGGGGAATATGTGGACATAGAGTAGAATATTTGAAGATATGGTATCAAACATCTACAATATGCGATGTGCATATATCTCGCCGGAGAGTCCAGTAGGACAAACTATCCAAGGAATGGGAGGATAATCAACCATACCTAGATCCAGTGGGATCTAGGATGAGACTTATGTTAATCAATTGAGAAGATGGCCAGAGGAAAAGCCATCATGCCCCAAAGCATGGGATACTGCCTCCAAACATATGTGATGGAGGGGACTGATCTGGTATGCAAAGGTGGGAATGATGTCACCTAGCAAGAGGAGTTTGTGGAGTGCCATTGTGTTTCGAGTGCTCAAAAAATGGATTCAAGCATCTCAACCCAACTTGGCAGGAGATCCTACAAAGGATGATAAGGAGATGTAGGGACCTATGTGCCCCCGAGTATGTTATGGGTGTACCGGATGTATTTAGAGTGGTGGACTCCAAACACTTATATGTTTTATTTCATACATAATATGATTATGCATTTTTATATGACGGTGATGGTTCGCCATGTGTTGTGTTTATGGTTGTTTTCTGTGGTATACATGTGATAAATTCCAATCTAGAATGTTATTTGCAATGGTATCTACATAGTTATTTTGAGCTCTAGGAACATGACTGAAATTAATGGTTTCAAATTCACGTACCAACAACTTAACTCGTAGATATTTTCTAAATAGGACTTGGCTATGCACATGGTACACACCATTCAATTGTATGACAAGTAGCAAGGAATCTAAATGAACATGAATATGAAGGATGCGATGAGAGAGGGCATTGACTAACAAACCTGTCACTACATCATATTCAGCCTTGTTATTGGTGGCAGATCCAATGCACACTCCATTCGAAAGGACTAACATATGCAAGGGGGTAAAAATGGCCCAGGCTACCGAGGCTAGATTCCTGGAGAATCGACTCACACCATTAGCATGACCGATATACGATGTGGATGGTGGATCCATATGAAAGGTGAAAAAGACAAAAAAGGAGATGATGCAGCCTACCTAACTTCATGACATAAATAAAGACACACAAGTCAAAGGGATATGCTATGAGCATAAGTTCTTGAGGTAGAGTGCATTGGGAGAATTAGGAAGAAGAAGGCCTTTAAAATCCTCCAAAATATATTCCCCCTTGCCTAAGTACAAGGGTAATCAGGGGTAGACATAGCTTCCATGATGTCCCCATCAAAATGGAAGATGGGAGGAGGGGAGGAAGAATGACTACATGATGATGTGGCAGTACCTAGTGCATCAACCTGAGAGAGAAGGTTCACATATGGGTCATCTATAATGGTAAATGACGAGCTAGTAGATGGAGGATCTACGAATGTTTAGCCCTGGGATTCTGTCGGAAGAGGTTCGATAGAAGCGCACACAAAAATCCTCACAAAGGTTTTCTTGCAAGGAACTCAAGGATGAAGACAGGTAAAGGATATGGCTCGTGGTGTTCGTCATCTCGACAATGGGGGGAGAGATCATGATGTTGGGACCAGAGTCCCCCTATTTTGTTTGACCAGTGGTACCAAAATCCATAGGTAGAGGAGTAGATGATCCACTACAAGTGGCCTCGTATTCGCAAAGGACCTCAAGGCAATCGCGAAATTCATCGATATGAGGGCAACAATGGGAATAGTGACCATGATTATCACACAGGGCACAAGGGTGATTTGTGCGTAACGTTCTGAGTTTCTTGGGTGGACCCAGTAAGTTAACATGGACTTCAGGGATATTTGACTTAGGGAACGTTTCATGAACCAAAGGTTTGAGATGAGGAAGCTCGGGACAATTATTGGTGGCATGCCCAACAACTTTACACAAAGCGCACAGAGGTGACGACTTTGGGGCCTTGGGGGCTAGAGGAGCTTGGGGAGCCTTTTCCTTAGGTTCTTTCCTCTTAGCTTTCCCCCTATCCAGATGCTTTCGCAATAGGAGTGGGTTCCTATTGAGGTTGTGATGGAACTGAAGCAGCGGTAGGGGCTGTAGGGACTGGTTGAACCAAGGTCAAATCATGATAAGGTATTAACTAACTAGGCAGAATGCTTGTAGGGGGATCGATGTACCATAATGGGATCCCCAAAGTCATGTTAGGAAGGACCAGCGAAGCCATGATAGGGACAAAAAATACTCCTGGAGGGGGAAATAAGAAATGTATCTGGCCTGCAGGGTAATGTCTCGGCAGAATAGCTCCTAGATGGTTAAGACCTAGAGGAATAGTTCCTGGTGGAAACATAGTAGAGGCACCCACAAATGTAGGAGGTCCTGGGGGGGTGGATCCAAAGGGATCAGCTGGGATGGCAACAATGGGGTGTTGAGGAGTTGGTTGTTGATCGGATGTAGTAGACTGCTTGAGAGCATCCCATGACGCTTGTAACATGCAAACACTCAGAGAGTTAGGCTCTAAGATGAGAGGGGGAGGACCAGGGAAAGCACACAAAAATGAGGAATCTTATAGACTCTGGGTGAAACATCATTGAGAGGAGTTAAAGACTATTTATCTAACACCGACGAGATAATGGGCTCGGGGGAGGTCACGGATGCCGGCTCGTAGTATGTCAACTGATCGATGATGATGATCTTCCCTTCATGGGGGAAGCACATCTTACGGAACACTGCAAATGCGATGGCTGACATGGAGTATGTGTAACTACGACCTAACATAATGTTGTAATCCAAAGGGGCATCAATGAGCTCAATGTCGACATGGATAGTCTTGCCCGCAAGGGTCACTGGACAATTGTGGTACATGCCAAGAGGCTGGGACGAGTGTCCATCCAAAGCACACAAAGTGATGGTGGAGGGGGAAAACTCAAGTGAATTGAGTTGTTTCCAAGTGGTAGCGGACATCACACAGGTGGATGGACCTTCATCAATAATGCATCGAGAGATGATGGCATTACAAACTCAGACTGGCATTTGGAAAGCAACAGATGAAGGCAATGGGGGATGTCCTGATGTATCAACTGGGAAGACAATAAAATGATCGTCAGAAGGACCTACTGTGCCCAAAGCAGTTAGTAGAGATTTATTTTGAGATGGGCATGACTAGAGTACTTCCAGCGTCGACATGGCGGTAGGTGATTGCGCCAAGTCATCTACTATACTGTATGTATGGACAGCTCAATTAGAAGCCTCATTATGGCTTAATGGTCCCTTTGGGATCTTGGGAATGGCGTTAACTTTAGGTTGAGGGATATGTAACAGACCATTTGGTGTCATAAGACGCTTAGAAGATGCTTTGGTTTTGGACTCAGTGGTGGATGAAGTTGATGGCTTGTCATATTGACACGACCGAGTTTGCAGGTTGATATCGGACAGATTAACCTCATCAGAATTCATCATAAGGATCTGGTAGTCACCATGACCAGAAGGTTGGGGGGGATGGGCTGCTTGACCTGGCCAAGGTTGAGCAACAACAAATCCTTGTTGAGGGAAAGGATTTGTAAGCATTGTCGATTGAGATGGCGCAGGATTCTGAGGCAATTATTGACCTCTAGAAGCTCCTTGAGCTTCCCACATTTGGCGCATCTGGGGTAAGAGAGGACACTCATGCGTATAATAGCCATGTAGACCACAACATGCACAAGGATTTTTTGTAAGAATAGCCTTGTTCTTCTTGGGCTAGCTGCCCTATTGCTGGTTGTTGGTGTTAGGTTGGTTCCCTTGGGGTTCACTAGGTTGATTACCTTGATTACCCTAGTTACCCTTGTTACCCTACCCCTTATTATTTTTCTTCAAATTTTGGGGATTAGTCGCACTTTTCTGCGCAAACACTTAACCCTGAGGGGGCAGTGGCTATTGGGTCTAAGGATGCATGGGAAGTTGCAGTGCTAATGCTTGAGGGGACGGAGCGCTCGACTATACATAAGGAGGAGTAACAGTTTGGTAGATAGGTTGGGGCCCTGAAAACATGTTGCTAGAAGGAGGGGAATAAGTGTTAGAGGAACTAGTGCCCCCCTGCGGATGGCCACAACTTTTTTGAGTATATGGCGAGGGATGTGAAAGGTTTCTAATGATACCATCGACGGCGTGAGATGCCCCCAGTGCATTGGAACTTCCAGGATGGGGAAGGTCTAGAATGACGGTATAGACATAACTGGATTGCGCATAAATCAGGTCATATCTTAGAGCGGTTTGGAGATCTTCTTCCTCGGTCTGAGGAAAATGGGACACAACATCTTTTCCAATGGGTGCTAAAAGGCTCCTAAGAAACCAATCTAGATAGACACGGTCTTCAAAGGGCGGGGCACGACATGTGCTCCTCCTTCTATGCCACTCTTGAACATGGTCAGAAAGGCGAGTGGTAGAGGACTAATAGAATGAGTTCAATAGCTCCGTACCAGTGTCGTACCAGAGAGGTAACTAGAAATATGAGAGGAACTCTTTAGAAAGCATCGCGAAAATGGAATGAGATGTGGCGAGCTAGTCTACATAGCATTTTACAGCATCTCCAGTGAGTGTATGTTGGAAGAGCCGAAGACAAATGGAGTCATCGGTAATGGAGTTGGACGAACACCACATGTGGAAGGAGAGGACATGGTTGGTCGGATCCTCTCCAGCATTACCCTCAAACTTTGGAATGTTTGAGGGAAGCTTAGTCGGCATAGCATTCCAACCAGCATCGTGGTGTATGGGATTGTTTATCAATTGGATAAAATCCAGTAGACTTAACCTAGCCATAAAAGGGAGCATGAGGGCTACCAGAATGGTTCCTGAGACTATTCCACTTGATGTGACTACCAATATAGAATCGAAGCCAACACCAGGTTGGGTTATTGCACTAGCTGTGGGTCCAGACATGGTGATGATATGCGGTGAAGGAGGCTCAGAATCAGATGAGGAATCGAATGAACAAGGAGAAGAGTCGGTATGGGGACTCGAAGTGCTATGAACTCAAACCCGACGAGCAGGAGTAATATGCCCAAGCGGAAACTAGGGGTGAAGGCCTAATAGTCTCTGTGACAAATGCCTTGGGGGCGTAATGGTGGAATGGCACACGTGACATGGAAATGGTGAAGGGAGATCAACAATATGCCTTTGTCTCGATGAGGAGAGATAAATTTATTATAGTGAGCCTTGGCTTGGCGGTGTAAAAAAAGCGCCCTTCACTTAAGGTGTGCTTGTGTGTGCAAGTGTATTTATTGATTAAGCCCAGATCATGTTTATAAAAAAGAAAAAATCTTGTTGAAAATAAACTGAAATTAACAATAGAAAATGAAAAACAAAACAATTAAGTAAACCCCACCCAAACTGGATTTGCAAACATTGTGCTAGTGTGTGGCGAAATCGACTGAAAACACACTAAAAAGGTCAAGAGATCTAAGCGTCGGTGTGAATGAGATCAAATGACACTAGGCTACTAGAAAGTGGTGCAGCAACAACAAAAAACCAGAGAGTAAGATCACTGCAAAAGGATAAGGAGATGGGTGAAACACCTAAGGCAACCAATGGGACCCTAAGGCCAATGACCATACAAGGTTTAATATGAAATTATGGATGGCGATAACATATCTTTATATATCTAAAATAGAAGGGTACATATCTGGAAAATATGGTTGAAAGTTCTGCAGAAACTCAGACTACTCACTCAGCTAAACTCCTCCTATAAAGGTGGAAGCGTACTAGAAGCCCTAGGGGTTTAAATTCCACTTCGACGACTAAATAAGAGTATATCAAGGCCTAAGTGGGATGAGACAGAGGTTAAACAACCCAGTAGACAGCTCTCGGCAAAACCTAGAAATAGATATGATTAAAATCTGGAAACCCTAAAATCGCAGGTACTAACCTATTTTCAGGGGGGGTTGCACTTTTTGGGCTGAAAGGCGTGCTCTTAACTCCAGATCACACTTTTTGGGCTAAAAACTGCGATTTCTGCTTCTTGATTCTCAGTCAACAAATCTCGGAAAAAACTGTCATCTCTGTCACGATTGGTTCCTGTGGCTTGCGGAAAAGACCAGAAAACTTGCGGAAGTCAGAAATTTAATAGATCTAGGGTTTAAAAGCAAGAAAACAACAATTAAGAGACTGAAAAAAGAAGAAACCCTAAGCCGAAAACTGAAGGTCACCCAAGTTTCTGGATCTGAAGTATAAAACCATTGGAGTCGCCAATTTTGTTGTAGTGTTTTCTTCTCAAAGCTATACGAAAAGAACCCACTTAATACTGTGGATGACAAACAGTCTCAACAATATAAATGGTTGCTAAACATTATAGATCCGCAACATCTGATAGAAACAAAACCTGCCAAAGGCCCGATCTATGCCACAATCATAATTAAACAGCAAAAATAAAGAGTAATAACTCCAATCATCCAATGGAAACCAGATATTCAAAGAATATATTTTATTATAACACCTATGAAGGGAACAAATAAATTTTACTGGTCCCCCTCTATGGGATGGGTTCTTGGCTATCCTCAATCTTCGGCTTGTGTAGAGTGTCTCTCCTCTATAATGTGTAAACCCAGCAAATAATGGTGTGCGACAATGAAAATAATTAGAGTTACAGCAGTGAGTGTAACAATGAAAATAATCAACAGTGAATAATGAATGGAAAACCCTTCTATTTATAACAAAATATTGAGTTATCCTCGAATAATGAGCAATAATAACATAGTATTAACCCCATTCTTGGAATAACCACTTGGAATATTTTATTATAGTTGGTTAGGAGGGAAAAAGTATTTAAACTTTTATTTAGAAATAATAAATAAATAAATGATTGAGTTATCATCTCAAGGAATTGGTTAAGGAATAATAAACGAATACTTATTTATTTAATTATTCCTAAGGGATATAGTCAAATTTGACAAGGAATAATAATTAATTAGTGATTAATTAATTATTCCTAGAGAAAAAAAAAAGATGATTAATAATTTATCTGTTGATTTTTCATAATTGGGTCAAATATGACAAGAAATAATAATTGGAAAATGGTTTAATTAATTATCCTTCATGGGTTTAACTATAAATTACTTAACAAAGGTGGTTTATTAAGTAATTTCTCACAGTGAAAGCAATTTTACTATGGTAAAATTGGCTTTACATGGTGTACTTCGATCCATCTAGTAAATTAGGCTAGATGATCAAGTTTTTGGTGATAAGAGATTGCCCCCCAATATACGAGCATTAGGAGAAAAACATATGATTGAAGTACGTTGTAAAGACACAATCACTAGACAACACAGTGGAGTCAGAGAGAGAGAGAGAGACCAATAGAGCTGAAGCGAAAGAGGATAGGGACAGAGGGGGTGAGACCAATGCAAGTCTCCTTTTATGTTGTGGTACCGGACCTCAATGAGGCGAGGGAGGCATACCCATACCCGCCGAGATAACTTAGTACAAAAATAATGGTGTGCCCAGAAACATAAAACTTAGTAATGAAGTACATGTTGAATGGTACATGACACGCTAGCATAACTGAGCCAGAAAATAATACAGTGTGTCCCATATACATAATGCACCTAGAAAAATATGAGCTAAGACTGAATACAATATCATATGAGTACATGAGATATAATTCCCCTTCCCTCAAAAAATGGGTGGGAGGGAGGGTAGAACAACTGAAGAGACCATGCTGAATAGGGAAGGGCTCTGCAAAATTAAATGGACCATCTGAAGGAGACATGCATGCTATGAACACTTCGATTGGTAGGAACCGAACCCATCAAATATGTGGAACTTCATCTAAGCTTGTAGCATAATAGGAATGCATCCGGGCATGTGGGGGGCTACCTGAAGGACCACCCTCTCATGTGGTCTAAAACATCTCACACACACCCGGGAATCATTGGTACAATTTGTTACATCACTAGAACATCAAGTGTATGGATCACAAACATGAAACAAACAAGTCAAAGGGAAATGATGAGTCCCTTTGCTTGATCTGAGGCGCCGAACAAGAATGGAAGCTAGAACCAAGATACACCACCCTCTAGGTCATTCTTCTGGAATAAATGAGCTGATGTCGACAGAATAGGGTTCGTGATAGGTGAGGCAATGAGGTTCCTCAACTAAGGCACGAGGGGAAATAGTAATGTGACTGATGGACTAACACTAGGGATAATGGGAAAAGGGGTACTAAGGGACAAACAGACGACTTCCCTTGTCATAGCATAAAGTGGATGGTTGACCTAGCAGTGAATGACTCAACTCCGGAGGGGATGGGGACATTATGACTAGAGGCCAAAATGGGCAACACAGGATGAACAACATGAAACTATGGATGGAATACTATGACATGATATAATGGGACATGAAATAGACTCCATGGATGCAAAGGTGACTCATCGCAGATGCTCTGAACAAGGGTGACTCGATAATGCCGCTACACAGAATAGGCCGGGTGGGGACCATGAAAGCATGAGTAAATGATGGTTACTCATGATAAAAATTGACATGTGAGGTGATAAGCATTAAGGGAAGGTGGTCCCTAAGGTACAAGCATCGCATATGAAGAAATTTGATTTTAAGAGGCGACAAAGTGAACCTTCTTGGAAAAATGGATTCTAGGTGAAGTGTCAAATCATCAAAAATTGAGAAAGACCCATTATAATACTTGATGAGAGATTTCCAATGGTGCTGATGGTTCATAAAACTAAGTTACGGTCTGGTCGCAATGTGCGACAAAAAAACTATGGGTTTTCCTATAAAAGGGTGTTTTCCCTCCAATTTGAGAGGAGGAAAAGGCCCTAAATATTATGGAGACCGTAGCAGACAAACCAACCATCGGAATTGAGATCTATGAATTTCAAGCAAGTGGTCTTACTTGTATAAAGACCAAGGAAAAACCCCACTAGGAGGAAACCCTTTGAGATTCTTCTTTTATTAGATTGTCATAAAATGTTCAGTAGAGAGTACAATGAGCCCAATATAATATCATCCAGTGAAAAAACCCAATAACATTCATAAATATGCTTCCAGCATCAAAATATATCAGAAAGAAATTTTCCTGTCTTTGGTCAACTACAGTCAACTATCAAATTTCAGTTAAATTTCCCAATCGCATGGAGGAGGAGTTGTGTGAGTGACTAAAGGCTTCCAGTTGCTCCCTTGAACCTACAAGCTAGTGACTGTGGTCGAATATTTCCTACGACACGCCAGTGACTATAACCCAAAATCCTATAAACATATGTGAGCTTCATACCTGTGCGAACCAATCAATGAATAAGAGAAGAAGAAGATGCTTGGTGATGTCTAAATGAGCTTGAGGTCAATTATATTTATAGGCTTCTAAAGGTGACCAATTTACCATTAGGGTTGACCTGTCCAAATATGCATATGCGGGCTTTTCTTCATAAGTACACTTTCCTTGTCCAACTTTGATGAACTTTAGGTCGATTTTAGTCCTATCGAAAAGAGGAATTAAATTAAATCATCATCTATATCAAATGAGTTTTCCAAAGTGGAATTTGACCCTAGTTGCATAATTTAACACTCCCTCTCAATTAAAGAGAATGCCACCTCTGAATATTTGACCATCGACCAACATGCCACCATGTTATCATATCATGTCCCATCTCTATTCAATTCTATTTACTGAAAAATTCTTGAATCTAATCATCGAGGAGCTAAATTTACCATCCTTTACATTGTCCTAGAGCATATCTCAATCTAAAATCACATCAAGGAGTACATCTCAACCCAAAATCTCATGGGGGAGTTAAATAGGTGATATAGGGGAGCACATACAACCCATCATATTTCCTACCGATATTCCCAACAATGACCCTCAAGATTAATGTGGTAGAACACTTGCATCATAATCTGAGCTTGGGCTAAATAGTTGACTTACCAAAAGGTAAGGATCGCATGCCCCAAGCCTCCTCAACCCATTGGCCAGACAGAGAATGATAATCCCAACAAGCCCATCTTGTCGGTATGATGCCAATTGTGGTATACTCTGCAAATACCAAGATAGGGGAGAAACATCACTAACCCTATGGGTAACAAATTGGGTGATACACTATTGTCCAAAGATCCCTCGACCCGGGAGCCCTCTATCTCATTTCCACACCTTGAGAGATCAAACAAGTGGGGAAGAGTAGGCTCAATGTCCTTGATCATTGATGTCCTTTATCAAGAGGGGGCACATCCATCAGTCCAATCTACTCTTTAAAGACCAAGAACTTCCCTTTCGGCAAAGCCTTGGTGAGAATGTCTACAATCTACTCATTTTTTATATGTGATGGAGTCTAATGGATCCTCTCTACACCATGTCTCGAATGAAGTGATATCGGATCTCTATGTTCTTATATTTATCATGAAATACGGGATTCTCTTTCAGATGGGCCCCACTCTTGTTATCGCAATATATCATTGTAGTGTCTAAGACCTTCTCAAATATCTTTCCAAAGAGCTTCCTCAACCAAATGTCTTCGCGGCTAGCCATGCTAGCAACAATATATTCTGCCTCAACCGTACTCAATGCCACGAACTTTTACTTCCTACTCATCCAAGATATCATGACAGATCCAAGGCTAAAATAACCTCCAGACATACTATTCTCATTAACAACATTTCCTTCCCAGTCAACATTGGTGTATCCATGGAGTCAAACATCTCCGAAAGAATATCTCAGACCAAGTGTGATCGTCCCATGCATATATCTTAGAATGCATTTGGAAACGATCCAATGTGCATGGAGAGGCTCGGTCATGAATTGAATCAATGTATTCACTGCGTAGCATATGTCCATATGCATGTTTACTAGAAAAATCATAGCCCCAATCAGTTTTCTATACTTGGATGGATTCACCAAATCGAGCCTTGCAACCTCTCCAAATAACTTCTTGAAGTTCATTTCCATCGGTGTCAGTAGTGACTTTCATTCTATCATTCCAAATTTTTCTAACAACTTCACAACATATTTTCCTTGTGAAAGGAAAATCTCACCAGGTCTTTGCCACACCTCAAGGCCTAGAAAGTAATGCATGATTCCAAGGTCCTTCATCTCAAATTCAGAGGCTAGCTCCCTCTTACACTCGATCATCAAGGGCTCACTACTTGTCAAGAATAGATTGTCAACATATAAAACCAAAATCAACGACATACATTGGACTACCTTGAAGTAGAGGTTGGGATCATCATTTTTCTTTTGTGAAGCCCGACTTCACAAAATAACTATATATCTGACTGTACCATGCTCTAGGGCTTGCTTCCAACCATACAATTCCTTATTCAACCTAAAAACATGTGTCTTTCTATCCTCTACTTCAAATCCATGTGGTTTATCAACATACACTTATTCTTGTAACATGCCATGTAGGAATGCAACCTTCATGTCCATTTGATGAAGGGTCCATCCTTGACTTGTGACAAAGGAAACTATCGAACGAATGGTTTTATATTGAGCCACAGGTGTAAATATATCATCATAATGTTCTCCCTATTTCTTGGAGAATCCTCGAGCCACGAATCTTGCCTTGTATTTCTCAATCCTACTATCAACTCGATGCTTTATCTTGAATAGCCACTTTGAAGTCACGACATATTTACCCTTCAGTCTCGACACAACATCCCATATGCCATTCTTCATAAATGATTCATATTCTTCGACCATAGCATCCTTCCAAACTTGTTCTTATAAGGCTTCTCGAATGTGGGAGGTTTGGCTTGAATCATTATGCTCATGGCTGCAACATATGCCTAACACCTACAAGGCTTTTTTCTTTCTCTCAATGATCTTCAAATGGGAAAACGCCTCTCTTCATCTTGTAAAGTATCATGAAGCCAAAGTGGCCTCTTCCTTGCATGAATATCACATGGAGTAGGATCTAAGGAATCAATAGGCTCCATGGGATCATCAACAATATCTGTCTCAAATTCAGGCACTGAAGGACCGTCTAAAATATCCATATCATCATTCTTCTTAGGAGGAAGAGGATTTCTTGAATTTGATGGACCTACTTTTCCTTTCTTCTTCTTCTTGTCATGAGTGATGAATGCAATGGATTCTCCTTCTTCATGATTTTGAATCCTTCCTCTTGACATCATCCTTGATTCTGCTTGAGTGAGATTTCCAACAATTTCATCAAATGATTGGAGGGCATTGTTGTTGCTTATAATAGTAATAAAGGTCTCCCAAATAGGAGGGATACCTCTTAGAGTGACAATCACCAATTCTATATAAAGCAAAAATTCTCCAACTCTTTGCAATTGATCTCTAAGACAAGATATCCTCATAATATAGGATTACACAGATTCTCCTTTATTCATCTTTGTGTCTTTAAGTTGATCTCCAACCTGACTTTCCATGCAACAAAATTGAATGAGTCACCCAACTTCTCATTTTCCTTGAAGAAGGAAGACATCTTGACTTGACTAGATCGGCTCCTTCAACTTTTCCAAATATTGTTGCTTGAATGCTTGTCTCCTTTTTGGATTGTCCTTCACCTTAGCTATGAAACAATGTTGAATTTTCATATTGTTTTATGTTGTATAATTCACTTTAGCCAAATCAAATACTTCAATTAGAAAAATTTCAATAACAATCAATCTTTATAATCATCAAAATTAATTGAAGATAGAACAATAAATGCAATGAAAAAGGATACAATCAACACATCAACAAGAGACACCATGTTCAGTCAAAGACCAGGGAAAAACCCCACTAGGGGAGAAAACCCTTTAAAATTATTCTTATATTATATTGTCATAAAATGTTCAACGGAGATTAAAATGAGCTCAATGCAATATCATCTATCAAAACAACCCAATAACATTCAGAAATATGTTTCCAGCATCAAAATATATCATAGACAAATTTTCATGTCTGCAGTAAATTGCGGTCAACTTCGATCAACGGTCAAATTTTAGTCAAACTTCCCGATCGCATGGAGGAGCTATGAGAGTGACTATAGGATTCTAGTCACTCACTTGAGCCTGAAAATCAGAGACTATGGTCAAATTTGTCTTGTGACAAGTCAACAGTTATAACCCAAAACCCTAAAAACAAATGCAAGCCTTAGACCCTCTAATTTCAAACCTTTGCGAACTTCTTTTGTCATCCCATCCTCAGACACGTCCGAACTAATCAATGAAGAAAAGAAGAAGAATATTCTTGATGATGTCCAAATTAACTTGAGGTCACTTGTATTTATAGGCTTCCAAGGGTTACCAATTTACCATTAGAGTCGGCCTGTCCAAATATGCATATGTGGGCTTTTCTTCATAAGTACACTTTCCTCTGTCCAAATTTAATGATATTTAAGTAGATTTTGGTCCTCTCAAAAAGAGGATTTCAATGAAATAATCATATCCATCAAATGATCTATCCAAAGTGGAATTTTAACCTAGTTTCATAATGTAACATGTACAATAAAAATGGAATGTAATGCGAGGGGTTGGCCAACATCCCTGATTTCACCTGCTAGCACTCCCACCATTACTTGGGCTGAAAGGTATTGGGATGCATTCATCTTGAATATCATGATACCATGAGGGAGAACCCATTATTGGTTCTCTCATGAGTTTTTACTAGGGGGCATGCATCAAGGTATATTCCTTGATCCTAACACCATTAGTCTCACCATAAAGGGAAACACAAGAGATGATAGTGGTCTTCATTATCATGCCCAATTTTTCACTTGTATTCACAAATGCTTGAAGGGGAAGAAACATGGAACCCTTGGAACTTCAAAAGGAAGTTCATGAAGGTCACGTCCATCTTAAAACCCTTAGCATCCGGAAGAAAAACTTCAAATAAAATTAAGGGGTGATGATTATGCAATGATAAGTAGTAATTCACATAATGTAGTAAGTTGGTTTATGTAATAAAAATAATTAGATAAGAAGAAAACCTTGGGAAAAGAGAGAATAGGTAGAATCATAAAATATAAACCAAATGTTGGGTATGTGTTATATTCTTTCCACGACTAGCCCCAAGCGTTGTTACCTTGCGTCGAGTGCAACGAGGTGGTCATAGGGGGGGAACATCCCAAGATTTTTTTTATGTGGACTCAATAATTGTTGGAAAGACCCAAGGATGGTGGGTGACCCACCCATGGTTTTTCACATGGCTTTTGTGCATGATTTTGGGCATGAAGGCTTTCCCCATGGTATTTTGTAGATCCAGTCAAGGGAACTACAATTATGTTCTAATCCATGGTTAATTGATTTGGGTTTATGAATGCTTTGACATTTATATAATGTATTGTAACATTGAAAGGAAGATAATGAAAAATCATTCTGGTTTTCCTAGTTTTGGGTTCAAGGAGAAAAAAATTGTGTATATTATTATGTTCTCGTCATTGCATCTTTTACTATTTATTAAGAATATATTTGCAGGTAAACTTTTTACAGGGTTAAAACCTACATTTGTATCAGAGATTTTTTGGCTTCAAGGGGATGCCTTTGTGACTGAGGGGTTTGTTTCTCGGGCTTGTGGTAGACCCCCCTATTATAATGGGAGATCTACAAGATCAATTCTTGGAGTGAAAGGAGATGGACAAGAGTGGAAAGATAGAGATTGATAAATTCAAAGGCTAAAGTTTTGAGTTGTGGAATCTCACGTTGGAGGATCTATTAGTGGACAAATATTAGTGGATTTTTGTACATCTAGCTGCTGACCAACAGGGATTTTGGTAGAATATTGGGTGAAGTTAGATTGGAAGGAAAATAGTGTAATACTATTGTCTCTTAGAGTCAATATTGTTGAATGTATCTGGGAAAGATTAGATAAAAACAATGTAAACTTTGAAACGGGAACCCATATTGTTACCCTTTTTGTAGAGATAGCAAAAAAGTGACCCGATTTCGAAAAGGGGTTATGCAAAACACACGTGTTTTTTAAAGCTTAGTTTTTGGCACTATAAATCTTTTTATGTACATTGTGTTTTATAATGGTAGTGTTTTTTATGCTGATATAAAACGTGGTAATTTTGCACCAGACTCTTTTTTTAAAAGGTTTTTTTTTAACTTTTTTGATTTTCTAATGTATGAAATATAAATAATTATTTTGTAAACTTAATAATTTTTGAAGTGGTCTTTTTCTTCATATTTTCTTGTTTTTATTTTAATTTTATTTTTTTTGTAGTGAGGCTTTTATTGTTTCGCATATTTAAAAAAGAAGGTTGATATTTTGAATTTTCAATATTCTACATATTTATACATTGTCAATTAATTTTTCAATCCACAAGAAATAATTGTTTTTAAAAAACAATATTTTCTAACAATTGACATAAAAATAACCATTTTTAACATAAATATAATTAAAAAACTACACGTTTTGATAATTTTTTGCTACAATTGACATGCGAAAATCACAATTTTTATACGAAAATTTTAACTAAAAATAGTTAAATAATAGTTTTTTTTATGAATTTCATATGAAAAAAATAATAATAATCACTTTTTTTTCAAAAAATAATGGCTAACTTAAAAATTAATGCGAAAATCACATATTGCAAATATTCAATGCAAATCAACCTTAATTGAGTGTATATTCTTCTCATAAAATGTCAAAGTCAAAACATTGCAAGTATAACTACTTAATAGTTACAAAAAATGAGCTTGATTTCCAAGCATAACTTAAATTTAATCAACAATGTCACATAATCCAAACTCTTTGTCCTCTAGAGTTTCATCATTGTTTTCTTCCTCAATATTTTCTGCTTCCTTTTGCTCATTTTCATCTTCTAATGGATCTTTCATGTCTGCCAATCTCCCAATGTATGTCTTTCCAAACATCCCATGTAATGGTGGTTGAGGTTCCTTTGCCTTTTTTGCAACACGTGATTCACTAAAGTCTCCTTTCTCCAACCCAATTTCTTGCATTGCATCTAGAAGAAATTGAAGAGCATTAATTCTATGCTGAATGAAATTGCATTGTAATGGATCTTTTTCAATTGCAATGCAATTTCTTCCTTTTTGAAGGCAGCATGCTAGTGTTGTACCTAGTTATCAAGCACAAAAGAAATAATGAAGTAAATTAGTACAATGACATATTAATTAAAAAAATAACATATTGAAATTCAATTCTATATAATAAAACTTACCTGAGCCAGAAAATAAATCCAGAACCCAATCTCCTTCATTTGAACATATGTCTATAAGATAGTTAATCAATAATTGTGGTTTTTTATAAATGTTAACTATCTCTCCTTTTGCTTCTTTGTCTTCATATGTTAGTTTTCTCACAACAGCATCATAACTCAGTATTTGGCTATGACTCTTTCCATCCACCCGATTAAAAATCATAGACATACAGCTATCATCTTTTGCCCAACTATCAATATGAATGAACTCACAATCATTTAGAAATACTAGATCATCACAGTTAAGAAGATTTGACTTTTGCCTGTAACATGAAATAGTAAAAGTTCAATCAACTTGTACATAAATGAATTTTTCAACATTAATCACATATACATTTTAAACGTCTTACCATGTAAGCTGCATCCTTGAATTTGTTTTCCCTTTGAAGCTTGAAAATATCATTGCCAATTGTGTGTCTGAATGAAATGTCACAACACTCCATAATGGTGATGACGTGACTTCTACAAATCCCACAACCAGTTTACTAAAAGCTTGATAAGTATAAGGGTCACTATCATAGTCAATATTTGGAACACTGAAACCATGGGGAATATCTGCAATAACTAGGGCATACTCCCTTTTAGGTATGAGTTTAGCAATGTCTTCACAGTGGCCTTGTATTACTTGATATTGAACAGTGTCTAGCCCATTCCAAATGAAATGAGTAAGATTTGGATCAATTTCAACATTCTTAACACATTGCTTCCTTAGTCTTTCGGTCTTTATTTTTTCAATAAAGGTTCTGAAGCTAGTTGGCGCTCCATTATCATCCTTCTTCATCTTTTATAAAATAAACAAATATATGTGTAAGTTATAAATTAAAAATAGTACACAGATGAATAAAAACGAATGTGTAAATCAAGATACCTTTTTAAATGCAAGATAAAAAGTTTTTAATGTTTATGTAGAACTTGAATCTGGATAGTTGCGTACGACATCATCCCAACTATCTTCATTCAACAATCTAACCATTTGTTCTTGAATTTTCATGTAAACTTTGTGACTACATAGATAAAGTAACAAAAAGTCAATATAATGATATGTATAACAAATACTACCAAGAACAACATGTTTTATTTAAAAGAAAATTATAATCTAGAAATAAATAAAATAATTCAACAAACTTACTTTTGAAATTCCTCGAACATTTCCTCCAATGATAATTCCCCTGACTTCACATGAGATAATATTGTTTTGACAATTTTTTCATCTTTCACTCCTTGCATTGCTCTCCAAGGTGTGATAGTCATATCTTCTGGAAGCTGCTTCAAGTCAGGACCTAATTTACTGCCGCCACATATCAATGGCTTAGACTTTTTAACCTTCTGGTTTTTAATGCCAATGTTTTCCCACATGCTAAAAATCTCATCAATCAAATTCCAAACATCTCCAATTCTAAATGCCAATTGGAAAATGTTATCAACACCTCTGAATATGTCACTAGGAAGGTTGCATTTTCCACCTTTTGAATTGGGTTTCTCTTCAATTTGATAGCCTATTTCCATACAACATTCCCTTCGGAAATCTGCAGTAACATTTATCCTATCCCCACCACATTTTTCTTGAAATTCACTATGAATAAATATAACCCTTTGGATGAAAGTCATAGACATCCTATATTCATTATCTGAATTATGATCCCATGCCACTAACTTTGCTTCTATATCTGATAAACCAGCATAAATGATACATTTCATTGTTTCAAAACGTGGGTTATTGGGATATTCCTCCATCAATTTTCTTTGAGCTTCTACAGAATGGTTCCCCCCAAGCACATAATAATTGTATTCAAAACATTTTGACTTACCAAATGCTTCTTTGTTGGGAACTTGAACTGGATCAACAAGAAGCACATAATTAACCACATAAGCATATGGATTATACCTCATCAATGTCTTCAAGTTGTGAACATGCAGATGGTGTGGCTTTCTAACTTGATATTGACATTGTCCTTCACTTGCCTTATAGATTTGTCTGACATTAAGCTGAAATGTACGACCACCATCAATTAAGTTTTTCTTTGTCAAATTCTGTCGAATGGCATTTTGTTTTGTTTTGATAATGCCATCCTCTAAATCAGCTCCTGGTGTAATGATTTCTCTGCTTTCTTTTGAAGTTTCACTAGGTTCTTGACTGCTAGTAATGACTACTTCAAAATCTTCAACTTTACTTTTCTTCGTCATAACATTCTCAACAGATTTATTTTTTGGCGTTGTTACTTTTGGTCTTTTACGGCTCTTCTCAGTTCCAATGTCATCTTCAGTAACGGCAACATATGCTTCACTGTCAGTTTCAACTTCATTGCCATCAAAAGTAACTTGTTTACCCTTGCTAGATTTATCCACTAGAGGCCTTTTTTTCTGATCCTTTGGATGTAGTTTTGTAGCATCATCAATTACTACATTTTGCTTGTTTTCCATATCTTTTTCTAACACTGAGTAAAAACTACTGACAACTTTCATGATATCATGCTCTATGAAATGAATGCCTCCCAACCTAATTGAAAAACTTTCAACAAAATTCTACCAAATAAAATATCATATGTCAATAAAAACAAAATTAAAAAAATATAGCGAGACACTTTCAAGAAAACAAAATACAAATTTAAATGACAATACTTACAATGTTTTGTTTCATCTCATTTACAATTTGTTTACACAACTTTGTAGATACATCTCTCGTGTCATACTATAAATATGTTAGTTGATATTTAATCCTTTCATGTGACTTGGGAGCTTTTGTAAGTATGTAAACAACTTCAGTGTCTGGTACCGAACACATATTTATGACTCTTCCCATCAGCTCAAAAATTCCATTTTCATTCGGTATATCAATATATAGATATATGTTCACACTTTGATTTTCTTTTTCTTTCACATACCATATTCTTGATGGGAATTTCACCTCTTTTGAATTCTTCCAGTCTGAAATCATCTTCTTATCATGTGAGGCACTTGAAAGATTTGTAGCCATGAGCTTAGGTGGAGTTCATTCACCAATGTTTTTTGAAGATGCACCTTTAAGTGTCTTTGGTCCAGACATATTCACAGAAATCTTCTTTGATGCCATTTTCCTAAAAAATAGAAACACAAATTAGTAAACAACGAAAACATATTAACTTAAATCCACAATGAAAATATATCCTAAATTTTTAATTTGTATAATCAGATAATTGAAATTAAAAAAATATTAACACTAAGAAATGGCAGAAGCCCACTGACACCACCCTGTCCATCCACGGAGTGGCGAGCAATTTCCGCAACACTTACCCCGCACGCCCCCTACCCCTCTTCCCCCTCAACCGACCCACGCCAACCCACCCCGCAATTGGACGGCCATCCAACTGCACCCTTACCCCCCTTCCACACCTCCCCCCTACCCCCACGCCATGCCACCCCACCCCCCAACCACTTCCCCTCCACCCCCTAGCCCCACTACCAGCCCACAACCCCAATGCCACTTCACCCCCTTTCCACTCTCCCCAACCCCCAACAGCTTACCCCCTGCCCCCCAACATCCGCCAGCCTAGCCCACCCTTACCCACCTTCCACCTATTCCGCCTACCCGCCTCACCCCCAACTGAACCACCCCTCCCCGCAATCGAATGGCTACCCCAGCCCACATTTACCCCTCCTTCCCTCTACCCCTTAACCCCCCCTCCCCTACCTCACTCCCCCCGGACTCACCCCTCCTCCCTTCCTCTCACCTCACCCCTCATCCCCCCCCCCCCCCCACTACCTGTGGCCACCCCTACCCCTTGTTCCCCCTCACTCCACCCCCCCTCACCCCTCATCCCCCTCACTCCCCTTATTCCCCCTCACTCTACCCAGAGCCCCCTCACCCCTCACCACCTCCTCCTTCCCAACCTTCCCTCTTACCCCTCGTTCCCCCTGCCCCTCTCACCCCCACCTCACCTCACTCTACCTACCCATCCCCGCCTCACCTTTCATCTCTCCCCTCACTCCCCTTCTCCCCCCTCACCCCTCGTTCCCCCTCATACCCCCCCCCCTCACCTCACCCCTTGTCCCCCCCCTCACTCTACCTCCTTCTACCCCTCATCCCTCCCCCTCACCTCACCCCTCTACCCGGGTCGCCCAACCTTCCCCTCATCCCCCTCACCCCTCATTCCCCCCTCACTCTAGCTCCTTCTAACCCCTCATCCCTCCCCCTCACCTCACCCCTCTACCTGGGCCCCCTCGTTCCCCTTCATCCACCCCACTCATTCCCCCACTCCCTCTACCCGGCCGCCCCTCTCCCCCGAACCCTTAACTCACCCCACCCACCCTACCTCTACCTCCCTTAACACCCTCAACCCCACTCCCTCCACCTCACCCTTACCCCTCACCCCCCGGCCCCCCTCCATAACCCCCAAACCCACCTCCATAACCCCCCCATCCCCTCGGCCCTCCCCCTCTACCCCTAGGACCCTACCCTCACCCTCACCCTACTCCCCCTATGGTGCCCCCCACTAAACCTACCTACCTATACCCCTAGCAGTCCCCCCTTAACCCTACCCCATCATCCCCCTTACTCCCACCCTGAACACATACCCACCCCCCCCCTTAACCCTACCCCAACTGCACCCCCTTAACCCCCTCCCCCCCCTGGCATAACCCCTTAACCAGCCACCCATACCCGCCCCCCCTGTTAACCCCCTTCCCAAAACCACCCCCCACCCCCCATTAGCCGTACCCCATCCCTACCCCCCCCCCAACCCCTCTTCCATACCCCCCCACCCCACCCACTTAACCCCACCCCATGCCCCCCCCCACCCAACCCATACCCAAACCACCCCCCATCGCCCCTTAACTGTACCCCATCCCTGCCTGCCCCCCCAACCCCGCTCCCATACCCCCCTCGCCCCACCCACTTAACCCCCCCCCCCCCCCCCACCCAACCCATACCCGCCCCCCAAACCCACCCACCCAACCCATACCCGCCCTGCCGCCACCCAACACCACCCCGCCCGACCCCCTCCCAACCCATCCCCGCCTGACCCCCTCCCAACCCCGCCCCGCCCGGCCCCCACCCAACCCCGCCCCCCGCCCGCCCAACCCATACCCACCCCCCAAACCTGCCTCCCACCCAACACCGCCCCACCCCGCCCCCTCCCATCCTCGCCCCGCCCGACCCCCTCCCAACCTCGCCCCCCGCTCGCCCAACCCATACCCTCCCCGCCCCCACCCAACCCCGCCCCCCGCCCAGCCCCCTCCCAACCCCGCCCCCCACCCGGCCCCCTCCCATCCCCGCCCCGCCCCTCCCCCTCACCCTCCCTCCCTCCCTCCTTCGCGTCCGTCTCCCAACCTCCTCCCTCTCGGACGGCCACCCGGGCAGTGCCCCACCCCGCGCCGGCCCGCCTGGGGTGGCCGTCCAAGCCGGAGGAGGTCGGGAGGCAAAGACAGAGGAGGGAGGGGGAGGGGGAGGGGCGGGACGGGGATGGGAGGGGGCCGGGCGGGAGGGTCGGGATTACGAGAGGCGGGTATGGGTTGGGTGGGGGCGGGATTATGGGGGGCGGGGATGGGTTGGGTGGGGGCGGGTTTGGGGGTGGGTATGGGGTGGGGCGCAGGTTAAGGGGGGTGGGGGTAGGCGGGTATTGGGGGGGTATGGGGGGGCGAGTTAAGCGGGGTATGGGTAGGGCGGGCAGGTATGTGTTGGCTGGGGGGGGAAGGGTTAAGGGGGAGGGGGGGGGGGGGGGCGATTAAGGGGGTATGGGGTGGGGGGTGCCAGGTTAAGGGGGTCGGGTTAAGGCGGGTATGGGGGGGGGGGGTGGGGGGGCGGGTATGGGGGGGTGGGGGGGGGGGGTTGGCAATGGGAGGGGGTGGCAGGGGGGATGGGGTGGCGGAGGGGTGTGTATGGATTTGGGGGGGGCGGGGATGGGGTAGGGTTAAGGGGGGCCCGCCGAGGGTACAAGTAGGTTTAGTGGGGGGCGCCCAGGGGGGAAGTAGGGTGAGGGTGAGGGTAGGGTCCCAGGGGTAGAGGGGGAGGGATCGAGGGGATGGGGGGGTTATGGAGGGGGGTTGGGGGGGTTATGGAGGCGGGCCGGGGGGTGAGGTGGAGGGAGTGGGGTCGTGGCGGGGGGGTCGAACAAGGATGAGGGGTGACGGGGGGGAGTTGGGGGTTGTGGTGGGGGGGTAAGGGGGCTGTAAGGGTAGAGTGGGGAGAAACGAGGGGTGAGGTAAGATGGAAGAGAAGGGGAGTTGGGTAGGGGGGCAGGTGGGTGGCTCCAGGGGAGTGAGGTAGGGGGCCGGGTAGGGGTGGGGGTCGTGTGGGGTAGGGAGGTCGGGCGGAAGGGGGGTTGAGGGGTGAGGGGGAAAGGGGTTGCTGAGTTTGGGGAGGGGCCCGGAAGGGTGTGCGGAGGGAGTGGGTGGCCGGCCGATTGCAGGATGGGGTTGCCCTGGGCCCACCATGCTCACGTCAAAAATATTTGTTAATTTGGTTGACAAAAAATTTTAAGTTTATAAAAAAAATCTAGTGGCCGGTCGATTGCAGGATGGGGTTGCCCTCGGCTGACCATGCTCATGACAGAAATATTTCTTAATTTGGTTGACAAAAAATTTTAAGTTTAGAAAAGAAATCTACTTCGTTAAACTAATTTAATATGAGAAATTTCAAGGAAAAAAATTTAACTGACCTTTCAATTGCGGAAATTCTTCGTTGAATATGTTGTTGATCCCAATGTAGCTGCTCCACAAATTCGCTCCAAGTCTTTTAACGAACCTCAGCAAACCTTGATGTAACGTGAGTAATAGTGATAATGGAATATATAGGTGAAACTACGAAGATGTTTTATCGTACGGTGAATGCGGGATTAATTAGTTTTAATAAATTTTAACATGTTAATTTTTTTATGGCGATGAATGAAAATATGATAAACCGAACAGTTTGGAATTGTTTTATAGCGGGGTGAATGTGGGATTACCTTGTTTCTAAATGTATTATAAAAATTTAAAAAAACATTCAATTGTTTAGTAAAAATTATATACTTTGACTATTAAAATAATTTAGGTAGAAGTTGTAGTTTACAATTTTAACTTTAATGATTTATTTCATAAAAAAAATTAAGTTTACATTTTTCATTAAATTGCATAATAAAATAATGAAGTGAAATATATCTCACAAACTTTTAGGAGGGAAATATTTTCGCGAAATTTTTTGGTTGGAAAATTTTTGGAGGGAAATATTTTCGCGAAATTTTTTTGGAGGGAAAATTTCATTCTCTAAGCTATATAATATCTTTAGGAGACTCTCCATTTGTATCATTCAACATCTTCTATTTGAAAGGGATGGATTGTCCTGATAGTGAAGTTTCGATTTATACAGCATCAACATCTTCATCGCGTAACAACTCTATTCATATGGATGAATATAGTGGGAATTCTTCCACTATGAATAGAAAGTCAATTCTTCCACTTAGTCCTGATCCTAAGGACTATGAGAGCAGCACTGATGAAAGAGGGGATGGAGAATTTCAAATAAATAAAGAGTCACATATTCCACTTAGTCTGAATTCGAAGGACTATGAAAGCAGTAGTGATGATGAGCTTGATGACAAATTTCAAAAGAATGGAGTCTCACGGTGTCCACTTAGTCCTAATTCTATGGACTATGAAAGCAGCAGTGATGAAGAGCAAGATGGTGAAGTTCAAAAGAATGGAGTGTCACGGTGTCCACTTAGTCCTAATTCTATGGACTATGAAAGCAGCAGTGATGAAGAGCAAGATGGTGAAGTTCAAAAGAATGGAGTGTCACGGTGTCCACTCAGTCCTAATTCTAAGGACTATGAGAGTAGCAGTGATGAAGAGCGTGATAACGAATTTGAAAAGAATGGAGTGTCAAAGTGTCCACTTAGTCCTAATTCTAAGGACTATGAGAGCAGCAGTGATGAAGTGCATGATGATGAATTTCAAAAGTATGGAGTGTCACGGTGTCCAGTTAGTCCTAATTCTAAGGACTATGAGAGCAGCTTTGATGAAGAGCGGGATGATGAATTTCAAAAGTATGGAATGCCATGGTGTCCAGTTAGTCCTAATTCTAAGGACTATGAAAGCAGCTTTGATGAAGAGCGAGATGATGAATTTCAAAAGTATGGAGTGCGACAGTGTCCAGTTAGTCCTAATTCTAAGGACTATGACAGCAGCAGTGATGAAGAGCAGGATGATGAAATTCAAAATAATGGAGTGTCATGGTGTCCACTTAGTCCTAATTCTAAGGACTATGAGAGCAACAGTGATGAAGAGCGCGATGATGAATTTCAAAAGAATGGAGTGTCACAATGTCCTCTTAGTCCTGATTCTAAGGACTATGAGAGCAGTAGTGATGAAGGACATGATGATGCACTTAGTCCTAATTCTAATGAGTATAAAGGTAGCAGTGATGAAGGACAAGATGATACACTTAGTCCTAATTCTATGGACCGTGAGAGCAACATTGAAAATGCACATGAGGAAGAATATCCAATAAACATCGAGTCAAAATTTCCATTGAGTCCGAATTCTATGGACTATGACAGTAGCACTGAAGAAGGGGAAGATGAAGAATATCCTCCAAGTCAGTATTTGAAAAGCACAGTTGATCATAGTGTGGATAACATTCCTCTTAGTGATGATAAAAATCCTTATACAAATGATGATCTAATTATGGAGATGTTGCCAAGAAATATTGTATTGAGGAGTAGGACCAGACCTTTTCGTATCAATGCAAGATGTTCTAGTTATACAAGGGGTAGAGCAGAATATCTGACGAGAAGAAGTTCTATCAGCGCACTCATTTCAAGTGAATGTTTCCAAAAAGATTGCTTGAAACATATGGATTTCAAATTTGCATTTGAGAGCGAGAAGAGATATTTGTCAATGAATAAAAGCATGCAAAATTCATATTTAGTTGGGTGCATGAAATCTACATTGTCAGGTTATGATTATCATATTAAGACTTTATTTATCTGTAGAAAAGCTTTCAAGATGTTTCATTCGATTGAGAATTTTCGTCTCTCGAGAATTCAAGAAAATTTGGAAAAGGATCCCACATTTTATTCTGAAATACGTCATAAAAGACAGTTTGGGCCATTATCAAACATTGCAATGTCATGGATGAAAGATTTCTTTTCAAAGCATGGAGAGTGTATGCCAAATAGAGAGACAATACATATTCCAGATAATTTTTCAAGACGTGAAATCTACAACTTATACAAAGAATATGCAGAAGGTGCTGAGGGACATGGCCGGTTTATTACATATCAATATTTTGTGAAGATATGGAAGAAATAATTCAACAATGTCTGTATTCCTAAGAAGACAAGGATGGGGATTTGCAGTACATGTGCTTCTCTTAAATCAAAAAGGGACAAATGTGAAGGGTCAGAAAGAGGTAGGCATTCATAACTTTAACTTTTAAGATTGTATATTCATCAAGTATGAAAACATATTTCTTAATGGCTTTCTTTTATGTTGTGTAGATTCAATTGTCAAAGAACTTCAGGTGCATCGCGAACAACAAGCAAATGAATGGAAAAAGTTGTACAAGCATCGAAAGAAGTGTTATGATAATCCAAATAAATATTTGGGTTTGATAATTGATGGTATGGACCAGAAGAAAACACCTTTACCACATTTTGTTCGCACACCCAAAAATTTACAAGAGGAAAATTTTATTCAGTATCACTTGGTCGGTTGTATGGTATTCAATGGGAAAATGTGCCAAAGGTGTACATCATAGCTCCAAATATTCATAATTCATGATGTGCTTTCTCATTGGTCTGGTAATCTTCCTAAAGTTTTGTATCTACAATTGGACAACACTTGCCGTGAAAACAAAAATCAGGTTGTTTTTGGATATCTAAACATGCTTGTTGAATTGAGAATTTTTCAGAAGGTAAAGGTTGGTTTCCTTCTTGTTGGGCACACTCATGACCATATTGATCAGATGTTCAGTCATTTTTCTGTCACATTGAGGAGGAAGGAAGCTGGGAGCTTGCCATCATTAATTGAATGTATTAAGAAATCATACATGCCAGAGCCTACTTTTGATGTGTTGGAAGAAAATGTTGACATGCGAAGGTTTATTATGGGATCATATGGTGAGGGGAATGCATTGAACAACTTAATGACATTAGCTTCCAACATCAATTTCGTATCAAAAAAATTGATGGGAAAACACTAATATGGGGCAAGAAGTATTCAACTACTACAGAATGGGCACCGTCATCAGGTTTGCAATTTTTGAAGTTCATTCCAGATCATCCAATATTTGCATCGAAAATATTGTTATTACAATCAGTTGGTGAAGTTCATAATGCACGCAAACAAAACAGAGATATAAATTATTCTGATTGCCTAGAAGAAATTAAAAATGTATTAGATATACATATGAGTACTTTGACATTGCTGATTCAGTTTGGTGGGAGTCATTTTTCAATAATCAAAGTGATATCATTTCAACAAGAACAAATGAAGATATACCTTTGAAAAATCCATTTATTTGGCCACAAAATGTGTCGAATGCACATGAGGAAATAAACATTGTTGAACAACAACAATCTCAAGGTATCATTAATTCTTCACAGGCAGAGGAAAGAGAGATGTATATTGGTTCCAGAAGATCTCGTGCACAACGTGAAGCCATGGAAGACCTTTACAGGGGTTCAGTACAGGATATTAAGGAGGGTTGCATGATCGCAGTGCTAGCAGATGGAGATCTCAATGGCTATCCATTTTGGGTTGCTAAAGTTATAAAGGTATTTACAAAAAATGAGGATGTTACAAGTGTTGAAGTACATTGGTATGCCACAAATACACACCCATTCAATGGTGTGTATAAGCCAGAGATGGTAGTTGACAAAAAAAATGGCGGAAAGAGAAAATGAAAGGGTACGAATATAAATCGTCACCGCACAGACATATTGAAATTGGAGGATGTTGACATACTTGTTTATGACTTCAATTTAACAAAGAGGGGAACTCTTTGCTTCAAGATGATAAAGATTCTGAAAAGGTTGTTACCAGAAGGAACAGTATTGAGATGGGAGTCTGCTGAAACCAGTCGTAGATCTAGAATAATTTTGAAACCTGAAATGATGGGCATGCATGTGGACTCAGATGGAGCACTAGTTGATGAAAGAGAAGAAAATGGAACATCTTCATCAGCATCCAATGACTCATCTGAAGATGTGAATTCTGATGGCGTGCAAGAAAATATGAGTGATTTTGAATAATTGTTTAAGACAGTTTATCTAACTGATGTATGCATCGTCTCTTGAAATAAAATTTTTGATTTCCATATGGTGTTAAATGAGAAGTTATGAGTCACTTTTATGTTGTTAGATCATTTTACTAGCATTTTTTTTAAATTTTGAAGATTGACCCTAAAAAAAAATCATTGTTCCAGTATAATCACTTTTTCGTTTTCAAGCTATATTTTGCACGAAAATTTTGTTTTCACTGCCATTTTTAAAACATGTTCAAAATTGTCCCTAAAAAAAAAACCATCGTTCCAGTATACACACTTTTCGTTTTTAGCACTGTTTTTGATGTTTTTTTGGCGTTTTTTGGCCAGAGTTCCTATTTTGAGTTTATAGTTCCCATTTCAAAGTTTACATTGTTCAAAGGATTTGTTGGACAAGTTAGGAATTTTTCATCAATCAAAGTCCCCGGTGAACAAATTGTTCTTGTGGAAAAATTTATATAATTTGAGTATAAGGATGGAGATTCAGTCACAGAGCATCTGAACACCTTCAATACTATGGTAAGAATGTTTTTATCTATTAATATTAAAATTTCTGACGAATATAAGTGCATCATTTTGTTGTGTTCTCTACAAAACTCATGGGATATTTTAGCACAAGTCCGGTTATTAGTATAGGTAGCAATACAACTACCTTGAATTTTGATGAAATAGTCTCATCATTGTTTTCATAGGAGATGAGATGAAAAAATATGGAGAGCCATAATGGAGATGACTTGTATATAAGAGGATGGACCCAAAATAGAAATATAAATAGCCCTCAAGTGGGAGATCTAAATCTCTAGGAAAATATGTAAAGGTATATTGAAATTGTGGAAAATAAGCGCACTACAAAAAGGATTGTAGATCTAAAACTAATAAGAAAGAAAAGGGATATGATGATGCTCCTTTTGTACAGGAAAAAACCACCTGAGATGAAGTTTTGGATGTATACTTGGTTTCTTCTTCAAGTGCACACGTAGATCATGAGGCATGGTTGATTGACTCTAGTGCATCCTTTCACATGACTCCCATAGGGAGTGGTTCTATGTATATGAGAAATATGATGGTGGTGATGTGTTTCTAGGTGATGAAAGGAAGAATAGAATCATAGGACATGGAAAATTCAAGATGAAGTTTCAAGGTGAAAGGATTAGAACACTTCCTGGTGTTTTGCACATTCTTGGTGTGGCCAAAAATCTAATTTCTATAAGCAAGATGGATGATGCATGTGTGAAAACAATGTTCGATAAAGATACCTACAAGCTGGTTTGAGGAGAAATAGTATTGATGAGGGGAGTTTGGCTTAAAACTTTGTACAAGTTTTTGGGTAGTACTATTATTAATGAGTGCAATAGTTTTGTGGTTCCTAAAAGTGGAGCAGAGATTCTTGTAGTCTCTAGTGAAAAGACTATGTTGTGGCATCAAAGACTGGGACACATTGGAGTGAAGGGCCTTCGAATACTACATGGTAATGATATGGTAGAAGGTATGTCTAATCATTATATGGATTTGGATTTCTATGAAAATTGTGTATATGGGAAGCAAAATTGAGTGAGTTTCTCCTCTACTATTAAGAGGGAAAAAGGGATATTAGAGCTTGTGCATAGTGATGTGTTTGGACTTGCGTCGGTTCCATCACTAGGTAAATATGTGTACTATGTCTTTTTTATAGGTGACTTCTCAAGGAATACATGGATATATTTCTTCAGGAAGAAATATGAAATTTTTGATAGGTTTAAAGAATTTAAGGCTCTAGTGGAAAATCATATAGAGAAGAAGATCAAGGTGTTGAGGACAGATAATGGTGGAGAGTTATGCAAGAAGGAATTCAAAGAGTTTTCTAAGAAGTGTGGTATAACATGAAAAAATACTACTCCATTCACACATAAACAAAATGGAGTTGTAGAAGGGATGAACGAGACATTGATGGAAAGGAAAGAAGCATGCTCAATGGCACTAGATTAGGGCAGGAATTCTAGGCAAAGGAAATGGATACTACATGTTACTTTCTTAACATAGATCACCTTCATTAGTGTTGGAGGATAAAACTCCACATGAGGTATGGAATGGTAAGAAACCCTTTCTCTCACATGTTCGGGTATTTGGCTGTGATGCATATGTACATGTTCAAGAGGAGAAAATAAACAAGATGGATAGTAAATCTAAAAGGTGTATCTTTATTGGGTATAAGGATGGTTTAAAAGGTTACAAGATTTGGAGCATAGAAACAAGGAAGGTTGTGTATAGTCAATATGTGGTGTTTAAATAAGCAAAAGATGTTATTGAACATGAAGTCCTACCAAATGAAAAGGAACCAGAGAAGATAAAGTTTGAATTGGAGGAAGAATTAGACTCTACAGAAGAACAAGAATCAGAAGAGGAAGAATTGTTCACTTTAGTTTTGAGGAGATCAATTCGAGAGAGAATGAATCTAGAGAGGTATATTCCATCTGCTTTCTGTTCAAATTCTTCTTTATCTATTACTGGTGATGATCTCAAAACTGTCATTGGGGAATTAGATTCAAAGGGTAGTTGAAGGAATGAAAATCTTGGACAAAAATGAGACTTGCAGTGATCTGGTGGAGTTATCTGCTGGAAGGAAACCCATTGGTAGCAAATGAGTGTTTAAGAAGAAGATGTGTAATCAAGTTTAGGCTTTTGTGATCCATATCTAGTTTCTAAGAAAAAAATTGGCAATAATCACATCAAGAAATGTTTGTCGATGCGTTTCGAACCAACCAGTTTGGTTCATCGTTAGGACAAGATGAAGAATCATAACTTGGAAATAGATTAAATATAAAGACAAATCGTTGTAATGGCTATAAAAACAACTACTTTTGACCAGGTCAAAAAATAGAGAAAGATCAATTAAAATAATTAAGTCAAACATATGTAAATAAATATTAATATTATTTTACACATAAAAATGAAAAAGCCTTTGACTAAAAAAAAAAAAAAATCTTTTATAATTTAAGTAAATAAATATATATTTTTTCCATAAAATCAGAAATACTCATGACTTGAATAAGAATTATTATGAAAAAGTTAATTTTATTTCATAATAAATAAATATAAAAATATATATATATATATATGAATGAGATATTATTACCCTCTCTAAAAAGTGGTCAAGGAAGTATTAATAAACTAATGGGAAATAATATTATTAAAATAAATAATAAAATACCAAAATCAAACAAAAAAAATATATATATATATATATATATATATATATATCTATAATAGGAAAGCCAACTAAAGGGATAAAATAAACCGACAAAAGGAAATAAACAGGAATCAAGCAACCTAAGGGGGAGAATTCATAAAATATCAAAAAAATGAAAATTAAGGAAAATGACCCAACCACTAGATCAAGAAGAAAAAAGCTAAGAGGAAAAGGACAAGGATCCAACAACTCCTGATTTTCCATCCATTGTCCCTGTTTAGATTACAAATGGAAAATAAGCAGTTGTTGGATCGCTGCCCTTTCCTCTTAGCTTCTTTCTTCTTGATCTAGTGGTTGGGTTGTTTTCCTTAATTTTCCTTTTTTTATTTTATTTTATGAACCAAGAAGAAAAAACCTAAGAGGAAAGGGCAAGGATCCAACAACTCTTGATTTTCCATCCATTGTTCCTGTTTAAATTACGGATAGAAAATAAGTAGTTGTTGGATCGTTGCCCTTTCCTATTAACTTCTTTCTCATTGATCTAGTGGTTGGGTCGTTTTCCTTAATTTTCCTTTTATTTATATATATTTGATGAATTGCCCCCCTTAGGTTGTTTGATTCCACTTTATTTCCTTTTGTCAGTTTATTTTATCCCTTTAGAGGGCTTTCCTAATATATATACATATTATATATTTTTATGCTTTGACTTTGGTATTTTATTATTTATTGTAATAAATATTATTTCCCATTAGTTTATTAATACTTCCTTGACCTCTTTTTATAGAGAGGGTAATAATATCTCTTTATATATATATATATATATATATATATATATATATATATATATATATTATAAAAGATAATAATATATATATATTATAAAAGATAATTAATTTTTTCATAATAATTCTCAGTCAAGTCATTAGTATTTCTGATTTTATGGAAAATATATATATTTATCTACTTAAATTATAAAGAAAATTTACTTTTATTCTAGTCAAAGGCTTTTAATTTTTATGTGTAAAATAATATTAATATTTATTTACATATGTTTGACTTAATTATTTAAATTTATCATTTCCTATTTTTTGGTCTAGTCAAAAGTAGTCGTTTTTATAGCCGTTACAACGATTTGTCTTTCTATTTAACATGTTGCCAAGATCTGATTCTTCATCTTGTCCTAACGATGAACCACACTTGTTGGTTTGAAATGCATTGACAAATGTTTCTTGATGTGATTATTTCCGAAAACAAATAAAAAAAATCTTAGATAAAAGATGAGTGCAGAAGGAAAAGTGGACAAATGCAAAGCTCGTTTAGTAGTGAAAGGTTATTCCTAAGTGTCGAGAATTGATTTTGGTGATATTTTCTCCTATTTCTAAGTTATCTTTTATTAGATTACTTTTATCTGTTGTTGCTACTTTTGATTTTGAGGTAAAATATATGGATGTGAAGAAAATATTTATTCACAGGGATCTGGAAGAAGAGATCTACATGAAGCAACTAGAAGGATTTGCAGTGAAGGGTAAGAAAAAACTAGTATGCAAGTTAAAAAAAGTATTTGTATGGGTTAAAGCAGTCACCAAGGATGTGCTATATATATATATATATATATATATATATATATATATATATATATATATATAGATATAGACATAGACATATAGGGACTTGGATTTACAAGGAGAAAAGTGGATCATTGTGTGTATTTTAAATTAATTGTTGACCATATTATTTATTTGGTCTTGTATGTGGATGACATGTTGTTGATTGGAAATGATAGAGAAATTATCTAGGATGTGAATATTGTAGGTTTTAACCCCATACAAAAATTACCCGCATATAAATTCTAAAAACAAAAAATAAACAATGGCAAGAGCATAAAACATCAAACATATATACACAGATATTTTCTCCTAGATCCCAAAATTGAGACTACTAGATTGATTTTTCATTATATTCCTTTCAATTTTACAATACATATATATACATGTCGAAGCATCCATAAACCCCAATCCATTAACCCTAGATTAGAACATAATTGTAGTTCCCTGGACTGAATCTACAAAATACCATGGGAAGAAAACCATCATGCCCAAAACTATGTGCAAAACCCATACAAAAAACTATAGGCAGATCCGCCCACCTAATATAAGGTCCAAAAAAACATTTCTCGGGGCACTGCCTTAGACACCGTGCAGGGCCCCGGACAAGGGGAGCTTCCACCCCCCGTTGCGCCTGAAACAACGAAGGGAGAGCTAACTGCCCCCCTGCCCTCTAACCCCTCGGCTTGGGGCTAGTCATGGAAAGAATATAACACACACCCAACATTCTCCCACTTGTTGTTCTCTTTCCACGGGGAGCCACAAGAAATCTTAGTCATTGGTTCAGCCTCCCAATGCTCATTGTCTCTCTACACCAAGAGAACTTCTCAGTGCTCACAGACTTTGTCAATTCATCTGCAGTATTCTTCTAAGTGTCCACCTTTATGAGCAACACCTTTTTGTCCTCAACCATATCCCTCACAAAGTGATACTGAACATTAATGTGCGTTGTCTTTGAATGATCAGCAGGGTTCTTTGCTAAGAAAATTTCACTTTGACTGTCACAGACTATCCTTATAGCTCGATGTACTAACCTCATACATGAATACAATCTCTACAACCAAATTACTTCCTTGATTGCATGAGTGGCTTCCATGTATTATGCCTCTGTAGTTGAAAGTGCCACTACGGACTATCTCTTACTCATCCAACTGACTGCACCTCCACATAGGTTAAACACATATCAACTTGTAGATTTCTCTGATCTAGATCTCCAACCTAGTCCGCATCAACAAATCCATGGATATCCAAAACTATGTCCAATCCTGGTCTTCCTTGGTAGCACAAACCATAATCACTAATGCCATGCAAATACCTGAAAACTCACTTCAATATTGTCCAATGCTCCTTCCCTCATTTTGACATAAACCTGCTCAATACTTCCACTGCATGTGCAATGTCTGGTCTAGTACAAACCATTACATACATCATGCTACTGACTACACTTGCGTATGGAACACGGGACATGTCCTCTTCCTCTTCTTGTGTCTTGGGACACTGTTCAGCAGATAACTTTACACCTACATGAATAGAAACCTTCACTATTTTACTATCCTTCATATTAAACCTCTATAGTATTGTCTCGACATACTTCTCTGATTTAACCAAAGCTTCCTCTTTTCCCAATCTCTCTTAACTTCCATGCCCAAAATATAGTTTACAGCACCAAGATCTGTCATGTCGAATTTGGTGGAAAATTGGGTCTTCAAATCCTGGATAATTTTTTTGTTATTACCAATCAGCAACATATCATCCACATACAAGACCAAATAAATAACATGGTCACCAATTAATTTAAAATACACACAATAATCTGCTTTACTTCTGGTGAATCCAAGTCCTCGTATAAATGTATCAAATTTCTGATACCACATCCTTGGTGATTATTTTAACCCATACAAAGAATTTTTTAACCTACATACCAGTTCTTTCTTACCCTTCACCACAAATTCTTCAAGTTGCTTCATGTATACCTCTTATTCCAAATCCACGTGAAGAAATGTTATCTTCACATCCATCTGTTTTACCTCAAAATCAAAAGCAACAGTAACAGATAAAAGTAATCTAGCAGAAGCTACCTTGGCAGCATGAGAAAAAATGTCACCAAAATTGATTCCCGACACCTGGGAATAACCTTTTGCTACCAACCAAGCTTTGTATTTCTCCACCTTTCCTTCTGCATTCACCTTATTCTTAAACACCCATTTGTTGCTAATGGGTTTCCTTCCAGCCGGCAACTCCACCAGATCCCAAGCCTCATTTTTGTGCAAAGATGTCATTTCATCAACCATGGCCTCTTTCCAAAGTGTTCCATCCTCTGAATCTACTTCATCCCTTACAATTCTCGGATCATCATCAGTAATGCATAAAGAAAAAATTGAACAAAAAGTAGATGGACTATATCTTTCTGGCTGCCTTCTTTCTCGAACTGATCTTCTCACAGCTAGAGTTTGTGGCTCTTCATCTTCTAATTCCTCTTCTGTTGTAGAGTATGGTTCTTCCTCCTTTAGCTCAGACTCTATCTTCTCATGTACCTTTGGTAGGAATTTATGTTTGATAACAATTTTCACCACTCTAAAGACCACATCTCAGTTGTACATGACCTTCCTTGTTTCTAGGTTCCAAAGCTTATAACCTTTTAAACCATCCTTATACCCAATAATTATGCACTTTTTAGATTTACTATTTAACTTGGTTATTTTATCCTTTGGAACATGTACATATACATCACATCCAAATACCCTCAGATGTGAAAGAGATGGCTTCTTACCAAACCATACCTATTGTGTAGACTTATCCTCCAACGCTAATGAAGGTGATCTATTAACCAGGAAACATGCAGCCTCCACCACCTCTGCTCTAAATTTTTGTCCTAATTCGATGCCACTGAGCATGCTTCTTTCCTTTTCCATCGACGTCATGTTCATTCTTTCTGCAACTCCATTTTGTTGAGGTGTGTAGGGAGTATTATTCTGTCATGCTAAACCACACTTATTACAGAACTCTTCAAATTCCTTTTTACATAACTCTCCACCATTATCTGTCCTCAACACCTTTATCTTCTTCTCTGTCTAACTTTCCACCAATGCCTTAAATTATTTAAACCTGTCAAAGAATTCAAATTTCTTCCTTAGGAAATATATCCATGTATTCTTTGAGAAGTCATCTATAAATGAAACATAGTACATAGACTTACCCAATGATGGAATTGACACAGGTCCAAACACATCAGTGTGCACAAGCTCTAATATCTGTTTCATCCTCTTAGCACAAGAGGGGAAACTCACCCAATTCTACTTCCCATATACACAATGTCACAGAAATCAAAAACCAGAGAGAAATTAGACATACCTCCTACCATACCACTACCATGAAGTATCTAAAGGCCCTTCTCTCCAATATGTCCAAAGACTTTGATGCCATAGCATGGTCTTTTCTCCAGAAACCACTAGATTTTCTGCTCCACTTTTAGGAACCACAGAACTATTGCATCCATTAATAACAGTGCTACCCAAAAGTTTGTACAGAGTTCCAATCTGAACTCCCCACATCAATACTAGTGCTCCCCGAACCATCTTGCAGGTATCTTTCTCGAACATTGTTTTTACACTTACATCATCCATCTTACTTACATAAATTAGATTTCTGGCCAATGCAGGAATATGCATAACCCCCGAAAGTGTTATAATCCTCCCATCTTACAACTTCATCTTGAATTTTCTATGTCCGACGATTCTAGCCTTCCTGTTATCCTCTAAGAAGACATCATCACCATCATATTTCTCATACTCGCAGAACCACTCCCTTTGGGGAGTGAAGTGAAAGGATGCAGCTGATTCAATCAACCATGCCTCGTGATCTACATGTGTACTTGAAGAAGAATCCAAGGACATATCCCCACCTTCATCTGAGGTGGTTTTCACCTCTGCAGAAGGAGCATCATCATATACCTTTCATTTATTAGGAGATTTAGATCTACAATCCTTTTTGAAGTGCCCTTCCTTTCCGCATTTCCAGCAAACCTTTACAGGTTTTCACAGAGATTTAGATCTCCCTCTAGATTTAAATCTCCCACTCAAAGACTTGTTTTTATTTCTGTTCTGGGACCGTCCTCATATAGACAAGGCATCTCCATTCTATCCCTCCATAATTTTCCGTATCATCTCCTCCGACAACAAGGATGAGACTACTTCATCAAACTGCAAGGTAGTTGTATTGCTACCTATTGCAACAACCAGGCTTAATCCCATGAATCTGGTAAATAACACAGCAAACTGATGCACTTATCTTCATCTGAAATTTTAATATAAACAGATAACAATTGGCTTACCACAGTATTGAAGGTGTTCAGATACTCTGTCATCGAGTCTCCATCCTTCATCCTCAGGTTGTACAACTTTTTTCAGTATGAACAATTTATTCGCGAGAGACTTGGATTGGTACAAAGTCCCTAACTTGTCCCACAAAGATTTCACCGAAACTTCCCCTGATACATTCAACAATCCTGAATCTAAGATACACAACCATATTGTGCTCTTTTCCTTCTGATCCAACTTCTTCCAGTCTTCATAGAACATTGTCGTTGGTTTAGTACTTGGATCTACCATGATCCACTGATCTTTATCCACCAACAAATACTCCATCTTGAGTTTCCACAACTCAAAACTATGACCATTAAATTTATCAATATCTATCTTTCCACTGCTCGCCATCTTCTTTCACTACAAGAATCGATCCCATAGATCTCCCACTAAACAGGGTCTTCCACAGGCACGAGAAAAACCCCTCAGCAGCAAAGGCATCCCCTTAAAGCCGAAACAACTCAGATACCAAATGTAGTTTTAACCCCATACAGAAATTACCTGCATATGAATTCTAAAAACAAAAAATAAACAATGGAAATAGCATAAAACATAAAACATATATACACAGAGACTTTCCCCTGGATCCCAAAACCGAGACTATTAGATTGATTTTTCATTATATTCCTTTCAATTTTACAATACATATATATACATGTTGAAACATTCATAAACCCCAATCCATTAACCCTGGATTAGAACATAATTGTTGTTCCCTTGATTGGATCTACCAAATACCATGGGCACAAAACCCTCATGCCCAAAACCATGTGAAAAACTCATGCACAAAACCATAGGCAAGTCTGCCCACCTAATATAGGGTCCAAAAAAAAATTATTGGGGCGCTGCCCTGGACCCCGTGCAGGAGGGCTCCCGTCCCCTTGCAAACCCTCTAGACAAGGGGGGCTACCGCCTCCCCTGTGCCTAGTGCTACGAAGGAGGGGATGACCACCTCCCCTCTAACCCCCTGGTTTCATGCGTGGAGCTAGCCGTTGAATGAATATAACACACACCCAACAAAGACCTAATTATCTTCTAAACTAGACATGAAGGATCTTGGTGCTACACACTATATTTTGAGCATGGAAATTAAACGAGATTGAATGTTGACACCTAATATTTGGGATTAGGAAAATCCATGTAAATATTGTAAATAACAAATTAAAATAAATTTGAAGATGAAGAGACATTGGGAGATGAAGCCCAATAGCCTCCCTCTCCTTGTATATATCCATGTTTTCTCTTAATGCAAAAACGTAATTCAATCGTGAAGTTACTCCTAACCTTACATGGTATCAGAGCCAACCCTGTTTTTAGTTTCTCTCTTCTCTTCTAACTCTTATTTTTTTGCCATCCGATGGCATTCCTCTATCTAATAACTCCTTCTCTTTCTGTCAAGGATGCTAATATACACCGAAATCTTTCCTTTTCTGACACCATCCAATTTCATTGTGCGATTGGGCATTGTTGAGTTTGTGTAATCTGTAGTTGCGTTATAGTATGAGACTGCTCTCTGTGTAATTTGTTGTTGTGCTGGAGGGAAATACTATTGTCTATGTAATTTTTCGATACGCCGAAGAAAAATATTGTTGTCTATGTGATCTAATATGCGTGATCCTCGTTTTCTTAAGACTGTAATCTGACTTAAAAAAATATAGAAGACTATAACTATGCCCATGAATTTCCAATATCAAGTTTTATGGTGTGGTGAGCATGGAAAGTTGGATGTTGTCATATGTTTTGTTTATTGGGGCGAACATATCGTGAATGGTATCTTAAATAACATTGGAGAATGGTCGTAAGTGATATATGGTATGCCTTGAAGGCCGTGTTCCATTCATTTTAAAAGGAGGCATATATATTTTATGAAGACCATGTTCCATTATTTAGTCTTTTAAAAAAAGGCATATAACGTATGGTATATAGTGTGAATCACAAATAATTCAATGGCATGGTTTGAATAAACAAAAATTAAAGGTTGCATGTGGTATATAATACATATGAATAGTTTATGGCATGAAGTACATATGTTGATTTATGGAAAGTTCGTATGTTGAGTGGTATATTATGTTAGGAGTGGTGATATATTATGCCTGAGAAATTAAAATATTGATTTCGTATAATGAGATGTGGATTTTTTTCATCCATATAATTAAATCCATATTTTACCCAAGAAGATATAAAGTAAGGTTGCAATTATTTTGGAAATCAAAAGCACATAGTTTTTTATGATGCATTCACTAATCTCCATTGTGGGAATAGTTCTCTCTAGCAAAGATAACTATCATGAGTGGTCTAGGAAGATAAAACATGCTTTCATTTTCAATGATTTGTGGAAAGGAAATTGTGAAGGAGAATGAGACAATGCACCTAAAATGCCTACTTTAGACAAGGAGCTTGTCATTTGGGAAAACAAGAACAGAAAGGCTTATGTCTTGATTGCAACATCAGTAAATGAGTAGGTGAGTCATCATATTTCACCATTTTCAAATGATTTTGAATCTTTAAAGAAGTTGAAGGAATTATATGACTCACACTCTGAGCGTGAAGTTGTTCAATTGATGATCAAGTTGTTCAATCTTGAGTTGAAAAACGATGACCATCTTGCCTTAGCATCATAAATGAGATCCATTATACATGACATAAAATATGTTGGTGTTGAAATAGATGTTCCTCTCACAACCTATTTCAAGGAACTATATCCCACTTATTCACATTATTTGAATATGTTGGGTCCCTATAATACTAGTGATTACCCCATTATTATTGTAGTTATACCCCTTATTTATATTGATGTACCCATGTAGTGCCCATATTGTTACTATTGTGCCACATAGAAGCCCACTATTGTTATTGTTGTGCCCTACAATATTATTGTTATGTAGGCTTTGATTGTATTGGGACCACTTAGACTCCTATATATAGAAAGGAGGTATTTTCATTTGTATCATCCAAGAATTGTTCATTTATGTAATGTAAAGGAGGTTGCCCCCTCGAAGAGGCTGAATTCTAAGGCGTGGATCTCTCTTTTCTATCTTTTTGTGAGCTGGTTTCATAACATTTGGTATCAGAGCTTTGGATTCTAGGGCTTCGCTACTCCAAACAGGTCATCGTGGCATTTTCGCTATAACTTTTTTTTCTGTGACATTTCAGAAGTCGCAAAAAAAACCCATTTGAGAAGAATTGGCGCTGAACCTTGGGTCCGAATTTCAGAGCTTTTCGCGCAATATTTTCGGAGATATGATCTGAGGAAGTTGGCCTTTTTGCAGACTCCTGAATTACATTCAAAACAGGTGACCTGGGGAAAATCGTCATAACTCTCTCTCTGAGGATCGGATTGAAATTTCGTAAAAAGGTACAGAAAGAGGACGGACTGTAGTTTCTTTTATGTGTGTTTTAGATTCAAAGGTTGAAACAGTGACTCGTGGCACGTCGTACAAGTTCGCTCTACTGAACCAGTCTAAAAGCAAGTCACTGTGGGAGATTTCACATAACTCTTCCTTGGAGAATCCAATTTGGCTCAGACTTGTGGCATTGGAAAGAGGACGCAGAAGGCTACTACAGGTAGCAATTTTAGAACTAGATGATTTGAAATTACAGAGATACATCAGATTCAATATCAGGCTTCTATAAAGTGAAAAAAAGGTGTGTAGTTTTTTTTTTTTTAATTTTTGTGTAAGCTTGGTTTAACGGAATTCAAAGGGCATAGTAAAGAATTATTATCGGTAACTGATGCCCCGAGGAAAGAAAATGCAAACACCTAGTAAGGAACCTGAAAGCTCTAGCATGACTCATGAAGAAGAAGAAGAAATGCTACATGATATATCAAAATTACAAGAACAAGTGCAACAAATGTCACGCTCACAAAAGCTAACAGAAGCTAAGATAAGTGGCGTGGAATCTAAGATAAAGGGCATGGAAGCTAAGATGGATGATACGAAGACAGATTTGAAGAGAGACATGGCAGATTTGAAGATAGATTTGAAGACAGATTTGAAGAGAGACATGGCAGATTTGAAGATAGATTTGAAGACAGATATGGAAGAATTGAAGAAGTTGCTACAAGAAAGTGTCATTAATGGTGAAAAGGTAGTAAAGGAAACTCATGATGAGAACAAAAGAAATGTTAATCATGATACCATAGACGCTAATGTTGGATCGAAGACTCACCATGTTCCAAAAATCGATATGAGGAAGTTTGATGGCAAGGATCCCGCCACATGGATATTACAGATGGAGCAATTCTTCGATCTCAATAATGTGCAAAACACACAAAAGGTACGTATGGCAACTTTATATTTGGAACCAAATCAGTTTGTATGGTATCAATGGCTTTGTTCTCGTAAACAATTTATCACTTGGGCAATTTTTACGGAAGAATTGATAGCACATTATGAGGATACAAAAAGCAACACTTTTTTTAGCCAATTGATAAGTCTCAAACAAAAGGGTTCAATAATGGAGCACATTGAGGAGTTCCAAAAATTGAACATAAGGGTAAAAGATATTCCAGAGGAGCATAGGATTGATGTGTTCATAGGGTCTTTAAAGGATAATATCCAACATGATGTGCGCCTTTGGGAACCTGATTCATTAGAGAAGGCATTCAGGTTAGCAAGAAAAATGGAAAGCAAAATTATGGCAACTAGGAAGCATACCATTCACAACTATAAAGATGGAAGTGTTGTTGCCCATAGTCTTCCACAACCTACAAGGTTGACACCACAACAATTGGAAGAAAAAAGAGCAAAAGGGCTTTGTTACAATTGTGATAGCAAATACACAAAAGGTCATAAGTGTGCTGAGAAGAAATTATTCTACATAGATTGTGAAGAGGAAGAAGAAAAGGAGCAAGAAAGGTCAAAAGAAGAGGATATATTCCAGGAACAAAGCCTAGATGAAGAACAAATAAATCCGACCATATCTTGTAATGCATTGGCAGGAATTACCACTCCTCAAACCATCAAGATAGAAGGACAAATCAAGAAGAAAAAGGTAATAGTGTTGATTGATTCAGGAAGCACCCACAATTTTATTCATTGTAGGGTAGCAAAAGAATTGAATTGCTTCCTATATCCAGCACCAGAGTGTCAAGTGATGATTGCAAATGGAGGAACAATAAATTGCTCTGGAAAGTGCCATAATATCAAGCTATCCATGGGAGAATATGTATTGACTAGCCCAATGCTTTCCATTCCAATGGGAGGTGCTGATGTTGTACTAGGAGTCCAATGGCTACAATCCTTGGGTACAATAGCTTTTAATTTTCAAGAACTTTTCATGAAATTTTCTGTGGAAGGAAAGGAAGTTGAATTAAGGGGTATTGCAGGGAAACCAGGAAAGATAATCAGCTCTAATGGTATGACAAAGCTTCTAAAAAAGGAGCAAAGAGGTGTAATTGCACAATTATGTTCGCTAGATGTTTCCACATTGGAATCATCTATTTCTCCAGATCTCCAAAAAGTCTTGGACAATCATTCCAAGGTATTTGAGACTCCCAAAGGTCTCCCACCTATGCGTGATCATGATCATGCTATTCATCTGATTCCAGGAAGTGTTCCTCCAAACATCAGGCCGTACAGATATCCCTATGTCCAAAAAAGTGAAATTGAACGTATGGTTGCAGAAATGCTAGAGGCTGGTATAATTCAACCGAGTCAAAGTTCTTTCTCTGCTCCAGTAGTATTGGTGCACAAGAAGGATGGATCATGGCGCATGTGTCCGGATTATAGGGAGCTCAACAAGCTCACTATTAAAGATAAGTTCCCCATTCCTGTCATTGATGAATTACTGGATGAATTGCATGGATCAATTTACTTCACCAAGTTGGATCTTCGTTCAGGATATCATCAAATCAGAATGAAGATTGAAGACATTCCGAAAACGGCATTTAGAACTCATGAGGGTCATTATGAATTTTTGGTCATGCCTTTTGGCCTTACCAATGCACCTTCAACATTTCAAGGTTTGATGAATTCAATTTTCAAACCATTCCTTAGAAAATTTGTGTTAGTATTTTTTGATGATATACTAATCTACAGCAAGTCTTGGAAGGATCATGTTGAACATGTTGACAGGGTGCTACAACTATTGGAGGAGAAACAATTATATGCAAAAAGATCCAAATGTTTCTTTGGAGTCCAGGAGGTGGAATATTTGGGTCATATTGTATCTCATGAAGGAGTTAAGGTAGACCCTAGCAAAATTAAAGCCATTAAGGAATGGAAAATCCCCACATCCATAAAGCATCTGCGAGGATTTCTTGGGTTGACAGGGTATTATCGCAAGTTTGTTAAGAATTATGGGAGAATAGCAGCACCTCTAACAACATTATTGAAGAAAGATGCATTTTCATGGACTCCGGAAGCAACAAAGGCCTTTGAACATCTTAAAGAGGCAATGTGCCAAGCACCGGTCTTAGCTACACCGGACTTCACAAAAACCTTTATTGTGGAATGTGATGCTTCAGGAAATGGAATTGGTGCTGTTCTAATGCAAGATGAAAGACCCATTGCTTTTGAAAGTCGTCCAATCAAGGGAAAGTTTTTAAGAAAAGCTATTTATGAGAAGGAAATGTTGGCAATACTCCATGCACTTAAGAAATGGCGACCCTACCTAATGGGAAGACACTTCAAGGTAAAAACGGATCATGATAGCCTTAAATACTTTTTAGAACAAAGATTATCCTCTGAAGAGCAACAAAAGTGGGTCACAAAGATGTTGGGTTATGACTTTGAAATCATCTACAAAAAAGGGAAGCAAAATGTGGTGGCAGATGCACTCTCAAGAAAGGATGAGGATGTGGAAGCATTGTTGTGCGCCATTTCTATTATCCAACCAGATTGGATAAATGAAGCAAGGGAGGAATGGAAGAATGACGAAGAAGTGTGGGCACTTATTCGAAAGCTACAACAAGATTCCAGTACGTCTGATACATTTAGCTGGAAAAATGATTCGTTATGGTACAAAGATCGCTTATACCTCTGTAAGAATTCCCAGCTAAAACAAAAGATTCTTATGGAATTGCACACTTCTCCCTTAGGAGGGCACTCAGGATTTTTAAAAACTTACCACAGGGTTAAGAAGGAATTTTTTTGGGATGGCCTTAAATCAGATATTCAAAAGTTTGTGGCAGAATGTTTGGTTTGCCAACAAAATAAAGTTGAAACAATTAAGACACCGGGTCTATTACAACCTTTATCCATTCCAAGCCAACGTTGGGAGGAGGTTTCAATGGATTTTATCACAGGTTTACCCAAGTCTGAGGGAAAGAGTGTCATCATGGTGGTAGTTGACAGACTTACCAAGTATGCACACTTTTGTGCATTATCACATCCATTTAAAGCCAGTACAGTTTCTACTGCATTTATGGAAACAATTCAAAAGCTACATGGAAACCCAAAGATTATTGTAAGTGACAGAGATCCCATTTTCACTGGAAATTTTTGGACAGAATTATTTTCTTGTCTTGGTACTCAGTTAGCTCATAGCTCATCTTATCATCCTCAATCTGATGGGCAAACTGAGATAGTAAACAAATGTTTGGAAGGATATCTTCGTTGCTTTGTATCTGATAAACAGACACAATGGGTCAAATGGTTGCCTCTGGCTGAATGGTGGTATAACACTTCCTTCCATACAGCAACAAAAATGACCCCATTTATGGCACTTTATGGGTATCAACCACCATCCATCACATCATATTTAAGAGAAAATTCTAAGGTTCAGGCAGTGGAACATCACATCGAACATCAACAACAAGTCCTCCAACTCTTAAAGGATAACCTCGTGTTGGCACAGAATAGAATGAAACAACAGGCAGATCAACATCGCAGTGAAAGAAGTTTTGATGTAGGTGATTGGGTATTCCTACGGCTACAACCATATAAGCAAATGTCCCTCAAGCAAGCTAAGAAGGATAATAAATTATCACCAAAGTATTATGGTCCGTACAAGGTGTTGCAAAAGATTGGTACTATGGCATACAAATTGGAGCTTCCTGCAGCTTCTCGATTGCACCCAGTTTTCCATGTTTCATGTTTAAAGAAGGTTATAGGCGACAAGCTCCCAGTTCAAACAATATTGCCAGAACTTGACGAGGAAGGAAAAATTATATTGGAACCGGAAGCAGTTATAGAAACAAGAACTCGACAGCTACGAAATCGATCAATTTCAGAGTACCTTATCAAGTGGAAGAACTTATCCGCTGAAGATTCCACATGGGAGGATGAGAATTTTATGCAGAAGTATCCAGAACTACTCAAGCGTTGAGGACAACACTTTTTTGAAGGAGAGGGGCATGTTGGGTCCCTATAATACTAGTGATTACCCCATTATTATTGTAGTTATACCCCTTATTTATATTGATGTACCCATGTAGTGCCCATATTGTTACTATTGTGCCACATAGAAGCCCACTATTGTTATTGTTGTGCCCTACAATATAATGTTTATGTAGGCTTTGATTGTATTGGGACCACTTAGACTCCTATATATAGAAAGGAGGTATTTTCATTTGTATCATCCAAGAATTGTTCATTTATGTAATGTAAAGGAGGTTGCCCCCTCGAAGAGGCTGAATTCTAAGGCGTGGATCTCTCTTTTCTATCTTTTTGTGAGCTGGTTTCATAACAGAATCTTTGCAAGAAAGTGGTAAACTTAAGGATATTTATTTTTACTCTCTTGAGAAGAATTTTTTTGAAAGAGAGAAGGATTTTGGGAAGAATACAACTCCTTAGTCTCTTGAAGAAGTCGTATGTCTCACAAAAAAAGAGAAGAATCAGGGTCATGATTCTTCTAGAGGAATAAGTGGTCGAAGAGGACGTGGAAAGAACAATTTTAGAGGTAGGGGGGCAGCCATTTCCAAGGAGAAAGGTTTGATCATCATTCCATACGATGTAATAGAAATGGACATGATGCTTCCACATACAATGCCTTAGGACATAATCGAGCATGAAAGAAATGAACAAAAAGGTAAAACACCTAGTAAAGGGAAAGGAAAAGCACTTGAGTCTACTCAATATGTTGTGGCACATTGCAACATTGGAGTAACTGAAGACTTATTTAATGCTTCACTTGCTTCATGGAAAGATTCTTGGTTGCTTGATTCAAGAAAAACTTGCCACATGACTTTTAGAAGAGATTTCTTTGGAGAATTCACTAAGAATGTTGATGGAGCAGTCTCCTTTATAGACAAGTCAAAACTCAAATCATTATGGCTTGGCACGATTAGGCTCAAACTGCCTGGTCTTCCAGACTTTCTTCTTCATGATGTTCTATACCTCTCAGAGCTTAGGAGAAACTTGTTGTATTCGGTCCACATCCGCCAGCAAGGACACTCCATTCACATATTTGATGGAAAGGTTGAGGCTAGAAAAGAACCAAATCACTCACTTGTCATGAATGGGATAGAAGAAAAAAAGACTTCTGAAGCTGCAAGGAAGATTTGCTCATGCACATAAAATTTCATATAGTTCTCACTATGATGAAGGTATACTTCCATCAAGTCTTTTATGGCATGCTAGTTTTGGTCACTTGAACTATGACAACCTTCACTTTTTGAAGAAAAATGGTGCTTATTGGGTTGCCTACTATTCTTATGAAACTTAAGCAATTTGATGCTTGTGTCTTAGGAAAGAACAACAAACAGTCATTTCATGATTCTCATTCCAGAGCACATAGAAAACTTAAACTCATACATTCTGATTTGTGTGGCCCAATGCTTTTTCCTTCTATAAATTGTAATAAATATATGATGACATTTTTTATGACTACACCAGAATGTGTTGGGCTTATTTAGTGAAGAACAAATCTGAAGCTTTTGAAACATTCAAGAACTTTTATGCATGGATTGAAAATGATGCACAATCTCATGTTGGCTCTATTCCCACTGATAATGGAAAATAATATACTTAAAATGAATTTGAAAATTATCTTCATTGGCATGGGATCAAACATTAAACAATCATGCCTTATATCCCCAACAAAATGTAGCTGAAAGAATGAAATGGACAATCTTAAATATGGTATGTTCGATGATGTTTTTCAAGAATGTTAAGTTGATGCTTTGGGTTGACGCAGTTCTATGTGCTGTGTATATAAAGAATAGGTGTCCATCTCATGCTATAAAAAAAATTACTCCCTATGAAATGACGTATGGACACATTCCTTCGGTGAGACATCTCAAGGTTTTTGGTTCCACTTGTTATTCCTTGATACCTAAGGAACAAAGAAACAAACTTGGTGCAAGGAGTTGCAAATATATATTCTTTAGGTACTTAGATACCTCCAAAGCATATCGTCTCTATGATGAAGTTAATATGAAGTTTATAATATCTACAGATGTGATCTTTCTTGAATCTTCCTAGACTAACAATGTTATGAGCGACAACTTGATTGCTTGGATAGATTCGGGAATACATTATTTTCAAGATTTGGATAATGAGATTCAACGTCTTGAAGGGGGGACCCCTATACTGGATCAATCTATGGAATCTACTTCTAAAGCACTCTCTTCCACACTCGAAGCTCCAACGACTAATCAAGATGAAACTCTGAGCGATGTGATTGAGACAATTGGGAGGCTAAATCTAGATTCAACCCCATCTCAATCAACTGAGTAGCTTGATTCATCTCAGAAAGGTCCTCCAAAATGGCTCACAAATACACTTGAAAGTGTTCATCCTGATGAGGTTGGAAAGATAGGAACAAGAAGCTCAACTAGATATAATGGAGGCGATGTAGACAATCATTATTCACTTGTTGATATGGATGTTTTTTATGATTGTGAACTAAATTTTTCTTCAGATTTTGAGCCAACTTCCTTCAAAGAATTCGCTTCTCATGATGAATGGAAATAAGTGATGCATAAATAATATGATGCTTTGATAAAAAAAATGGCACCTAGAAGCTCGTTGATCCTCCATTGGGAACCAAACAAATTGGTTGCAAGTGGGTTTTCAAGAACAAGTATAAAGCATATGGCTCACTTGAAAAGCACAAATCTAGGCTTGTGGCCAAAGGTTTTTCACAAAAGGAAGGGGTTGATTATGAGGAGAACTTTTCCCCCACAACAAAATGGACTACCATCTAGACACTCTTTTCCTTGGCAGCTCAGAATAGTTGCAAAGTCCATAAAATGGATATAAAAGTTACTTTCTTGAATGGAGATCTGAAAGAGAATGTTTTTGTGTCCTAACCAAAAGGATTTATTGTGAAGGGTTAGGAACACTAAGTATGCAAGCTTTTCAAATCCATGTATGGCCTCAAGCAAGCACCGTGAGCTTGGTACAAGAAATTGACTAAGCATCTTCTGAAACTCAATTTCAAACACTATGATCTTGATGATGCAACTTTGTTTGTCAAGAAAGTTGGAAAAACAGTTGTATATCTTGTGGCGTATGTAGATGATCTTATGATGATAGGGAACGATGAGAATTACATTGTATCCATAAAGAAGAACTGAGGAAAGGTTTTGAAATGACATATTTTGGCTATGTTCACTACTATCTTAGTATTGAAGTAACTCGACATTCGAAGTTTACATTCCTCTCTCAGACAAAGTACATTATAGATCTATTGAATAGGTTTGGCATGGCTTAGTACAATCCTTTGAATACTCCAATGGAATAGAACTTAAAGCTCACGGCCAAAAAAAGAAAATAATTTGAGGATGCAACAAAGTATACACAACTCGTAAGAAGTCTTAACTACTTGGCTAATACCAGGCCAAAAATTTCATTTGGTTTTGGAATCCTCTCCAGGTTTATGAAAAATCCTTGTGACAGTCATTGGTCTACTATGAGAAGAGTTCTAAATTACTTGAAGGGAACTCAAGACTTTGGACTCAAGTATACATAGGTGGATGACTTCAACTTGATTGGATATTCTGACTCAAATTTTGATGGAGATAACGAAACCAAAGTATCTACTTCAGGTTATGATATGAGTCTTGGATTAGGAGTTGTCTCATGGAGGTCACGCAAACAACGCAATGAAGGAAATTGTGTGGATCAGGAAAATTTTGGAAGATTTGTAGGAGAAACAAGTGTATTCAACTCCTCGTTTGATTGACAACACTTCTACAAATAAGTTTGCCAAGAACCTAAAGTTCCATGATCAAACCAAGCACATCAATACAATGTATCATCTGATTCGACATCATGTTGAGGCCAAGACAATCCACCTATGACATTGTTCCACAAATGAGTAGATTGCAGAAATCTTCACTAAAGCGTCTGGAAGAGAAAAGTTTGAAAGATTCAGAATGATGCTTGGACTCACCAACATCCCATCAGATTAAGGGGGGTAATGTTGACACCTAATATTTGTAGAAATTCCTTGTAGATTCAAACTGCTTATGTAATATGCTAAAACAAAAGACTTGAATCTCCTCTACTCATTAGTGGAAACAATAAGTGATCGATGAAACCAAGAAGCATACAAGAGAAAGAATTAAATCAACACATTACACAATGATTTTCTGTGGAAACCCACAGCTAAAAACCCCTGCTATATGTATATTATATTATTCAAAGAACCTGGATGAATACAATATGATTTGCTCAACCTTGAGCTCAACCTACACAAGTATTTTCTATCCTCTACCTGACAAACTGTCTTTGGCCAATACTTAGCCAAATTTCCAAGCCTCTAAGCTCCTAATTCCTTGCGTTGTTCCCTTAGGAATTAGCTCCTATTTAATGGAGAAATTCCTCAATTATGAATTGTGCAATCCTTATAGGCCTTCCTCTGACTACATGCACCATCAGTTTAATTGAGATGATTTTACAGCTGATAGTACATTGTCCCTAAACTTCAATCTCAACTGGTACTTTCTCTGATCTAAAATGCATGAGTTAATTATGAGTGAATCTTCAGTTTACTGATTGGTCCCTGCAGGTTACACCCCGCTACTACAGGTTACACCCTACTAGAGTAAGTTGCACCCCACTATTGCAGGTTACACCCCACTATAGTAATTTACACTCCACTACAGTAAGTTACACCCCACTACTGTAGGTTACACCTCACTATTGTACCTCCAACTAATTCCTCCATCAATTGGAACTAGTTTAACTGACTTTAACTCAGTTATACCGAATTAAATAATTACAACTCAAAATAAACTCAAATAGTGCTCCTAATTGTAGGATACACTCTACATGACTTTAGTCAAACCCTCAACTCGAATTAAATGAACTAACTAAGTAAAATTAATTTATTTAACTATTAAAAGTTGTCATGAGATGTGGAATTAAAATTTAATTCCCAATTTAATTCTAGGCCCAAAATTAAATTAGGATTTTTATTGATGCTATTTTTAACATTTCTTGTTATTATTTTCAACACTCCCTCTCAACAAGAAAGGGATTCACATCTATCCCGATCCAATACCTTTGGAATGTTCTTCATGCAACTCTTGTCACTATTGTTGTTGCAACTGCAACATCTGCAACCAAAAAGCGTGCAAACAAAATAAACTGAATCAATTGTGTCTACAACTATCTACTGGGAAAATTGTGTTGTTGTTGTAAACACAGCTTTTCACTCCTTAGTATATCACTGAAACTCATCCTCCTGCTACTGAATACTCTGGGACCCCTTAGCAAGGTAATGATCCATGAGACAAAAAAAGACCTCAATGGATCCTGTCCAATTTTTGTAACTCTAGGACTCCGATCTACTCATATTGTTGTTTCTACCTCTGTATTGTTGTTGCAACTACTGGAATAATGAATCTAATCTCTCAGATATTGAAGCACTAGCTTCCATAAGGCTAATCCCTCTGAGTCTCGATCTCCATGTGGGAAATCTTTCTGCTCCCTCCTGGAAACTTGCACTGTCCTCCTGCATTGGAAACTGGAATGCAAAGCTCTGCACTAGGTATCTCTTAGATGGAATTGAACCTGCATACTACCACTGCGAAATTCGCACTGCCTGTTTCATTGCAACCAGTTCTGCAACTGTCTCCCGGGTACTGACTATAACTAATTATAAAGTTGTCATCAGGATGACTTCGTACACCTACTGACACTGAATCTATTACTATAATACTGTGGGCTCTTATAACAAAGGTAATGGTATCATTGCTACAATCCATAATTGATATGACTGATCTCCTTGTTGCAACTACGCTAGACTTTGCCCAAATTTTTACCTCCTCGGACTATTGCTTCACATCACCCCCCTCATACATCGAGGTATGGCAACATTTTTTCCCTCTTCCCACTTGGCTCGAACTCTCCTCCTACTTGATGTCTCTGACTGGTTCTCTTCATCATCATCCTCGTGGTCAACTCAACTACCAACTGGTTGAGGCTTCCTCTTGAGAGCTAAATCATGCTCCCTCTTAAACTAAACTCCCTCTGAGTTTCAATCTCCCTATGGGAAATCTCGTTGCTACTCAATCTACCAATATCAATGATCACAACTCCCTTTTGTGTCACTAAACATTGGCTCACTGATCTTCCCATCCTTCTAGCTTCGTTAAGAATTTTGCACATAGGGTCTTCTGGATTTTCCCTGAACTAGATCTCCATCATTCTGCAAGGACAACTTTGAATTCTTCTCTTCTATTGTGATTTCAGCTCTGAAACCATGTAGAAATTCCTTGTAGATTCAAACTGCTTATGTAATATTCTAAAACAATAGACTTGAATTTACTCTACTCATCAGCGGAAACAATAAACGATCGATGAAATCATGAAGCATACAAGAGAAATAATTAAATCAACACATTAAACAATGATTTTATAGTGAAAGCCACTACTAAAAACCACTGCTATCTATATATTGCATTAGTCAAAGAATTTGGATGAATACAATATGCTCTTCTCAACCTTGAGCTCAACCTGCATAAGTATTTTCTGTCCTCTGCCTGACTGACTTCCTTTGGTGAATACTTAGCCAACTTTCCAAGCCTTCAAGCTCCTAATTCCTTATGTTGTTCCCTTGGGAATTAGCTCCGACAAATTCCTCAATTATGAATTGTGAAATCTTAATAGGCCTTCCTTTGACTACATGCCTCATCGACTTAATTTAGATGATTTTACAACTGATAGTACATTGTCCCTAAACTCTAATATCAACTGGGTCTTTCTCTTATCTAGCATGCATAAGTTAATTATGAATGAATCTTCATTTTACTGGTTGATCACTGCAGGTTACACCCCACTACAGTAAGTTACATCCCACTATAATAAGTTACACCCCACTACTACAGGTTACACCCCACTACTGGACCTCCCACTAATTTCTCCATTAGTTGGAGCTAGTTTAATTGACTTTAACTCAGTTAGACTGAATTAAATAATTACAACTCAAAATAAACTCAACTAGTTCTTCTAATTGTAGCAGACACTCTAAATGACTCTAGTTAGACCCTCAACTTGAATTAATTGAGCTAACTAATTCAAATTAACTTAGTTAACTATTACAACTTGTCATGAGATGTGGAATTAAAATTTAATTCCCAATTCAATTTAAGGACAAAATTAAATTAGGATTTTTCTTGATGCTATTTTTAACATTTCTTGTTGCTATTTTCAACAATCTTTAGGATTAGGAAAATCCATGTAAATATTGTAAATAGAAAAATAAAAGAAATTGGAAGATGAATAGACATTGGGAGATCAAACCCAACGGTCTCCCTCTCCTTGTATATATCCATGCTTTCTCTTATTGCAAAAACATAATTCATTCATGGAGTTACTCCTGGTCTGAAATTGGGAAAAGAGGAATCTCTAGTTAAACTAGAGGAAGTATGTTGAGGCAATATTACAGAGGTTTAATATGAAGGATAGTAAATCGATGCAGGTTCCTATTCATGTAGGTGTAAATTTATATTTTGAACAATGTCCCAAGGCATAGGAAGAGGAAGAAAACATGTCTCGTGTTCCATATGCGAGTGAAGTTGGTAGCTTGATGTATACAATAGTTTGTACTAGAAAAAACATTGCACATGCAGTGGGAGTATTGGGCGGGTTTATGTAAAAACTAGGGAAGGAGCATTGGACAATAGTGAAGTGGGTTTCCAGGTATTTGCATGGCACTAGTGATTTTTTGTGCTACCAAGGAAGACTAGAATCGAACAAAATGTTGGACATACGTGGCATTGTTGCTGTAGGTTTATCCGGAGATCTAGATTAGAGAAGAACTACAAGTGGGTATGTGTTTAACCTATTTGGAGGATAAGTTAGTTGGATGAGAAAAAGGCAGTTTGTAGTGGCCTTTTAGACTATGGAGTTTGAATACATGGTAGCCACTCATGCAAGCAAGTAGTTTGGTTGTGGAGATTGTGTTCAAGTATGGGGTTGGTACAACGAGCTATAAGGGTATGTTACGACAACCAAAGTGAAATTTTATTGGAAAAGAACCTTGCTTATCATTCAAAGATAAAGAATATTGATGTTCAGTATCACTTTATGAGGGATATGGTTAAAGGCAAAAAGGTGTTGTTGGTAAAGGTGGACACTTTGAAGAATGTTGCAGATGCATTGACATATTCTGTGAGCACTAAGAAGTTTTCTTGGTGTACATAAACAATGGGCATTGAAACCTTAGACCAATGGAGATGCACTCTTATGTCCCCTTGTGTGGAAAGAAAAAAACAAGTGGTATAATCTTAGGTCTGTGTTGTATTATTTCCACGACTAAACCCTGACATTATGTTTAGGTGTGTTTGCACCTCCTAACAAATCAAAAAATGAAAAATTTAATGTTACCCTCAAATAAAGACCAATGGAATTAATTATGGTTATGTATCTTATGTCTCCTCATGTGATAATTGAGTGGATATAACAATGGGATGTTATCCCCTCCACCTAGTTTCAAATCCCATGGGGGGCATCTTTGGCCCATTGATAAGGCTCAAGGAGTAAGCTCCCCCACCCTCATGGAGTCTCAGCTCTTACTAAGTCACAAATTCTTGGTATATATAGTTTATGGGTTGTTGAATATACTCTTGGTGTTATGGTGACAACTACTAGATGTTGTAACAATATCCAGTTTGTAGTATGTGCAACTAAAAATTGAAAATTTTAAAATCTTGATTTTTTTTAATAAACAACTATTTATTTAAATTTACCACCAAGTTTAATTCTTATGCAGTTTTAGGAACCCAAAATAACTTCCAATTAAATGAATGATGGAGGAGTTATGTCAAACCCCCCTAAGTCTCTGAAGTTTAACAAGGGGAGGTGGGGGGGTCCAAAATTGTGCTCAAGCTATAAAAACCAAAACATAAAACAACCTTTTGTACCCACACGCCCCCTGTTACCTCACTAGTCAATAAACTTCCATATCATACAGTCAGTGTACAAATGGTTCCTCTTGGCACATAGTTGGAATACAACCAACATACAAGTGGCGTATGAATGGCGTCCAAATGGTGCAAAAATATTGGTCCACATGTCAGAAATCATGTCGATGATGTCAACTCATGAATAAGTGAGAATCTATTATTATTTTCAAATAACAAATATTTGGTCCAATAAAATATTGTTGTGGGTATCAATGACTGGGGAAATTGTTAAAAAGAAACAAAGGGTTTTAATTTTTTTTATCTTCGATGAATTGAGCTTTGTCTACTGAACAAATTGGTAGTAGTGAAGAATTCACTCAGGCTATTACAATTAGAAATAAAGTATTTCTCAAATTCAACTCTTTGTTTATACAGTCAAAATGAATACTAAAATTACCAAACCTCAAAGTACTGATTCTTTCCACCCTATGAATTTTGAGGATCTACCATTAATAGACAAGGAGGCAAATTCACACAAAACTCATTGTGAATTTGATATTTATGAGCTCCTAGAGTGGGATTTTCAACTCTTCAAGGATCAACAAGATATTGCTTTGGCCTTGGAATCTCATTTAGCACAATTTATCATTCCTCAAACACATCCTTACCTAGAATTTGTTTGTTGGTGTGCTAATAATTATCTTCCCTGTAAGCAAGTCATCATGTAAAAAAATAGAGTGCTATATTTTATATTAATTCTACATCGATTCTAGGAATTATCAAAACAATATTACCAAATGTTGGAAATAATACTGAGAGGGGGGGTGAATCAGTATTTACAATTCAATAATCTTTCATTTCCCGATCAGATTTATATATGCCACTTTAGTGAAGTGAACTTGCATGTGCATGCTACTGTGATTAAAGAAACCAACGTATACCCAAAGAACTTATGATTTAGTTAATTTACCATGTGTTGATCTTTAATCAGTGCATCAATATATTATTATATGGTAACTATGTGCAGTAATAATAGAATAAACCATCACACATAAGCAACACACATAAACACCAAGATTTAAGGTGGAAACCCAATGCGGGAGAAAAACCACCTACTCCTGTCGTCTTTGTCTTCTTAATATAAAGAAAATTGGTTTAAAATCTTGTACTGGTGTAGACTCATATCAGTATGTAGGTACCCACCTAAAGAAGGCTACAACCTTCTCTCATTTTCCATCTTCTAGTGGAAGGGAGCTACAACCCCCTAGTTCTTGCACTAGCTGATATGTTTACTAGTATGTAGGCGTTGACCTACAGAAGGCTACAACCTTCTCTCTTCCTCCAGAGACCATGTTTCATAAATTTTCAGACTGGATGCTCCTGGTACAAAACAACACAATATGAAGGCCTCATTTCATCAAATTTTCACACTGGACCCATCAGAAACTTTGAAGCTCAAACTCTATAATAATATCTGCATCAACCAACAATCAGACAATCTAAACAGATAGATCACTGTAACCAGAACACTGTGCTAAACCTAGAAACCTGCATCATCATTCAGAACTAGCTATAACCTCAGAAATCATACATCAGAATGCACACGCTACTTTACTGAACCCAACCTGCCTCTATACGCTACTCCCTATAACCAAACCTGCGTATACCTTCAAAACTACTAAAACATAAAGCTTCTTAATCAAATCTGTACCAACCAATAATATTCTGAACATCTACTGTCAAATTACAGAGATCTAGGTAGTCAACAGTAAAGATCACCCTTCTCACTTAATCAATTAATCAATCAGACTCAATCTCCTTATGCATTCAGTTGTATTTTCAGATCTAAGAAGACATCATTGACAGACAGTAGTAAACTAGCGTCACTGATCAGATAGATCAGTCATTTCTAAATAATAGGATTTTATTTTGTATACGCTACTTGGAAGCTTTGAACCAGCATGTAGATGCGCCATCACCAAGGCAACCCAGCGTATATATATGTAGATACTAACTTATAACTTCACTGCTATTCCAGATTTCATACATACCCAGATCATGACATTTAAAGAATAGAACATGTGTAAGCAATCATATCTATCCCAACCAATATCAGATCATTCAATGATAAGTCATTTCAGGTCTCATGATCTTGATCAAACATTGAATTCAAGGTGCACAAAATATTTCAGATCGTATCATAATCATAGCCCCTGCAACATAAAATAAAATTCATATAGAAGTATTCCTGAGAAACCCTTTCACTTGCACACTTGGCCCTTTTATCTTCTCCTCCTTATATAGTTTTTGGCCTTTCTCAATACCTCGGACCAAAACAACACTTAGAGCCTATGGTATTCTTGGACAGGATCAAATAGTCGTTACTCCGCTCAATATTGTGGGCTAATACCATGGTATTAACCCTTGGTATTCTTTAAACTTGAATTTCCTTGATTTTCCAACCCATACACGCTTTTCCTCTTATGAAAGTGTGTGCATATGTATACGCTTCTTTTTCAAAGTGAACCTGCGTATACAACTTACACCGTCCTTCTCCTTCAACTTCTTGATTCTGATTAGTAGACCTTTGTTCCAACTTCCTTTTCTTCTATACTAATGTCCTGTTACCTATGAATTGACCTATTACAATGTGAGTTTCCTTTTATCAAATATGAACTGACCTATGAGTGAGTTGCCATCAAGGACAACACTTGTATCATAATGCCAACAATCTCCCCCTTTGGACTTGATGGCAACCATATTGGTGTTGATTATTGCAAGCTGTAGAAACTGTTAGAGATATTAGGAATTGTTAAAGATATCAAGCAACACCAAAATACTCTCCCCCTTTGACATCAAGGGCAAAGGGCGGACCAAGATATTCTCCCTTTGAGATACACTATGTTGTCCATGCTCCCCCTAAGTACATGCAGAGTCTATAACTCAACTATGTGAGTATGACCTTCCTATCACCAATGACTCATACATACATCAATCACCCAACCAAGTGGGGATACACCAAATTTGACTCATCCACCCAACCAAGTGGGGACAGACCATTTATTTATACATGGCTCAAATATAACAATTATTACATCATCCTTCCTATGCATAGTGGGGAAACAAAATACATCATATGTCTAATGGGTCTCATTCAAAAATAGACTATGATAGAACGTGACATATTACACCCTAGATCTTGACGTGACCTATGCAACAATGAATATTTGAAACCATAGCTGAAGTCAGCAACCATAATGCCAACAATGCAAAATGTTTGTGAGGGCTAATGCTCCCCCTGAACCTGTGCTACATGTGTATTGTCAACAAACCTTTCATCAAGGAATCTTCATCAATCAGTTAAAAATCAATGAACAAATCATATCAGCGGATAGTAATCATCAATATCAGACCAAGCACCCATGTCAGAGTCTGACCCACTGTTTTTCTATCAGAGAAACATATACGCTCCTTCAGCCACAGAAACTCACGTATATACGTGATTATCCTTCAGGAAACCCTCGTATAGGAACCTTCTTCTGAAAACTAGATTTAACAGCAGGATGATGTAGAAACTACTCCTACCTTTTGTCTGAGATATCCAAATTTTTCTCTGGGAAGCGGTTTGGTAAATGTATCAACAACTTGTTCTTTGGAGGGAAAATACTCTAATTTAACCTTTTGTTCAAGCACTTTTTCTCGTAGAAAATGGTACTTAATGGGTATGTGCTTGGTCTTGGAGTGCATGACAGGATTTTTCAAAATACTAATGGCACTTGTATTATCACATAAAATGGATATGGGTGGAGAACATGTGATTTGAATGTCTTGCAATGTTTGCATCATCCAGAGTAGTTGTGTGCAGCAAGATGCAGTAGCCACATATTCCACTTCAGTTGTAGATAAGGCAATCGAACTTTGTTTCTTCCTGAACCAAGATACTAACCGTGATCCCATATAGAATGCACCTCCACTGATGCTTTTTCGATCATCAACATTTCTTGGCCAATCTACATCTGTATATGCATGAAGAGTAAGATTTGTATCTTTAGGATACCATAGACCAAAGTTCGGAGTTCCTTGAAGATATTTGGATATTCTTTTTACAGCCTGAAGATGTGATTCCTTTGGATTTGCTTGGAACCTTCCAACAATTCCTACTACATGCATGATATCAGGTCTAGTACCTGTTAGATAGAGCAAACTTCCAATCATATATCTATACGCTGGTTGATTCACTGTAGGTGATTCATCGTTAGAGCTAAGACTACATCTTGTTGCAATTGGAGTACATACTAGTTTAGAATATTCCATTATGTATTTCTTAATAATCTGCTTGAGATATTTGGTTTGTGAAAGAAAAATACCATCTTTTGTTTATTGTACTTGTAGACCAAGAAAATAAGTTAGTTCACCAAGTAAGGACATTTCAAATTCTTGTTGCATAACCGAAGCAAAGTTATGACTCATAGATTCTTCATTGCTACCAAAGATGATATCGTCAACATAAACAACAATAATTAGTAGTTTATCATTCTCAATTTTGGTGTATAAGTTGTTGTACGCAGATCCTTTTGTGAACCCTTATTGTTGTAGATATTTGCAAGGAAATAATACCAAGCCCTTGGAGTTTGTTTCAGTCCATAAAGAGCCTTTTTGAGCTTGCATACATGCTTTGCATCATTTCTTAGATTGAATCCTTCTGGTTGTTTAATATAAACTTCTTCTTCTAACTCTCCATTAAGAAATGCATATTTTCCATCCATTTGATACACTTTGAATTTCCAAAAACTTGAAAGAGAAAGAAACATTCTTATGGCTTCAAGTATGGAAATAGGTGCAAATTTTTCTTCAAAGTCTATACCTTCTTGTTGAGCATACCCTTTACATACAAGTCTTGCTTTGTTTCTAATAACCTCTCCATTGTCATTCAATTTATTCTTGAATATCCATTTTGTTCCTATAACATTTGTATCAAGAGGTATAGGAACTAATTCCCAAGTATCATTCTTTTCAATTTGGTCAAGTTCTTCATTCATTGCCTTAACCCAACTTTCATCTTTGCTAGCTTCATTAACATTTTGTGGTTCTATGGAGGATAGTAATGCTAGATAACTGGAAGTTCCTACAAGAGTTCTTCTTGTCTGTACTCCAGACCCTTTTTCTCCTAGAATTTGAGATTCTGGATGATTCTTTTGAACATACCTAGATGGAGTCTTTTCCATATCAGTTGTATCTTCTTCAGATGCTTCATTGGTTTCATCCTCTATATCATTTTGATTTAATACAGGAAAGTGTTCACCGTCTTCCTCATTGTCATCATCCTTTGTCTATTCCGGATTTCTGCATGCTTCATCAATTACTACACCAATGCATCCAACAATTTTCCAAAGTCTCTTGTTATAACATTTGTATCCTTTACTTTTGGATGAATAACCAAGAAGAATTCCTTCATCTGCTCTGGGTTCAAACTTCCCAAGTTTTTCATCAATCCTTTTGATGAAACATTTGCTTCCAAAAACTCTCAAGTGTTTTACAGTAGGGGGCTTACCATACCAAAGTTCATATGGAGTTTGATCACTCTTTACCCTAACATTATCTTTGTTGAGAATAGTCACGGCAGTAAATGCAGCTTCACCCCAGAAGGTGGCAGGAGTTCTAGATTCATCAATCATAGCTTGAGCCATTTTTTGAACTATTCTATTCATTCTTTCCACTGCACCAATTTTTTGAGGAGTTTTGGCAACAAAGAACTTCCTTTTTATTCCATGTTGTTCACAAAAATAAATAAATAAATCATCTGATATGAATTATCCCCCTCAATCAAATCTGAGACATTTGATTTTTTGATCTGATTCATTTTCAACTAAAGATTTGAAGCTTTAAACTTTTCAAATGCTTCATCTTTATGCTTTAGTAGACCTATCCAACACATTCTAGAGAAATCATCAATGAATAAAATAAAGTATTCTTCTCTACAAGGTGACTTTTTCCTTGTTGGTCCAGACAAATCAGTATGGATGAGTTCAAGAGGCTTACTTGTTGATCCTTCTTTTTCATTGAAATGAACTATGGTTTGCTTACCGACTTGACATGGTTTGCATATGGTATTTTTGGGGATGCTGATATCTGGAAGATCATGAACCGCCTTGAGCCTGCATGCTTTTCTTATTTGAGAAAAGCTTAGATGACCCAATCTTCTGTGCCATAACCAGTTTTCATCTATTTTTCTTAGATAGCATTATTTTTGTCCTCTTTCCAGTATGTATATATTATTTGGAGTTCTTATACCTTTGATTACGGTCTTTCCTGTATCAAGGTCATGAACCACACATCCATTTGATCAAAACACAACATCATTTCCTTGATCACACATTTGACTGACACTCAATAAGTTATGTTTTAAACCATCAACATAGATGACATTTCCAGCTTTAACCTTTTCTTTCAAATAGACAGAACCTTTACCTTTAATTACATCTGGTGTGTCATTTCCAAAGGAGACATTCTTTTCCTTTTCTAAAGCATTATATGAATGAAGTTTCTCTTTATCACCTATCATTTGTTTAGAGCATCTGTTGTCAATGTACCACTGATTTTCTTGTCCTTCTGCAAACATAGTTATGCCACATCTTTCTGATTGAAATTCCTTCTTTATCCATACCCTGGAATTTGATGATGTTTTCTGCTTTTGATGTGTTGGCCGAAATTTTCTCCTGCATTCAAATTCTTCATGACCAAAGTTATTACAAAACAAACATTCAATTTCATCTTCAAGAGGAGAAAAGTTATTATAAGAAGTTTTCTTGATTCCTGTTACGCTCCTTTGGTTTCGTGCTTCTCTAGTCATGATAGTTTTGTAAGCAACACATTGAGTAGCCTTATGCCCAAAGTTATGGCATGAAAAACATTGTCCATTAAAGAAGTTTTTGTGATCATAGAATATTTTGGTATTGTTTACCCTTTGGTTGATGCTTCTATTGATCTTCATCAATGGAGTAGATTGAGCATGATTTACCTGATGAGTACTTTTAGTCTTTTGCTAATGATTAACATACTATTCACTGGTCTTTGTTGCATCAAGATAGATTCTGGTGTAGGTTGATGGCTTTTGTGATTGGGATGATTCTTCAGTATATCCAAGACCTGTCTTTATAAGAGGAGAACGTTGAACCTTGATGATTTCATTGAAATTTTCTCATCCTTTAGCAAATCTAAGATTAAAGGATTTTGTCTTCTCAAGTTATTTTCTTCGACCCACAACTTCACATTCTAGTTTTTCATTGTGCTTTTCTCTTTCAGTGATTTGATGTGTCAACGTGTCTATGACCATATTCTTTTCTTCCAAATAGATTTTGAGTTTAGTGATTTATTCAAGAAAGTCTTCATCTTCTAAGGAATCAAAAAAATCATCATTGTCATAAGCCATGAGTAGTTTATAATCTTGTTCAATTTCATCTTCATCACTATTAGATAATCCATCACTATCTTCATGAGTATAGTAACTTCTTCTATTAATAACTTGTTTTCTATAGACTTTTGTAGATTCCTTTCATTTTTCATGATTATCTTTATAAGGACATTTTGTAGCATAATGGCCAACTCTACCACAAGCAAAGCACTTGAATGGTAGCTTACCTCTAAATCTTCTGGAGCCCCATTGAATCTTCTTGACAAAGTTTACCTCATCTTCTTCTTCTTAAATATATCCTGATTCATTGCACTCTTCCTTTTCTTTTCCTTTAGCTGAAGCTTTGAAAGCAGCTTCTCTCATATTTTATGGACCTCCTTTCCTCATTTCAAAGGCAGTTAGAATTCCATGAATTTGAACCACAATAATAGATTGAAGATCCAACTTTTCTTCTATGGAAGATACTTTTGACTCAAATTTAGAAGACAAGGATCTCAAAATTTTCTCTACTAAAGTAGCCTCCTTTATCTCTTCACCCAGATTCTTCATACAATTAACAATCTCATCTACATGCAAAAAGTAACTAGAAATACTTTCATCACTATGCATCTTAAGAGTTTCATACTGAATT